>VUQR01025213.1:0-15444 GCA_015108515.1 Hemichromis elongatus | reverse complement strand
GAGAATATATATAAAAAAAAAAAAAAAAAAAAAACAAAAAAAAAAAAAAACCCCCAAAAAAAAAAAAAAAAAAAAAACCCCCCCCCCCCCCCCCCACACACACACACACAGACCTGCACTCCTGACCTCTTTAATTCACTCTGAACTCAATTTCGTCTGCCTTTAATAAATGTATCAAGGATGTTCTGGGAGATACATTTGTTGAAATATAAACGACAATGTGCCTTGTGAATCAATGTTTTTTTCCCCCCTTATTTTTCTACAGAGCTGATAAAAGCTCCTCTTTGAGCATTAATCTGTTAGTGCGCTGCACTGCTTCTAATAAATGAAACTGCATTTAACCTCCTGAGCCACCGATCTTCCGACATCAAATGAAATACCATTTCCAACAAAATGTCATTATCATGGATTGAAAACATATCGCGGTATGAACATTTACTATGATTCATTTCAGTTCAATTACCCCTCAATAGGACAGCCAGAAGAATTGAGCTGTAGACGCCCATGTAAGCCTGGTTTTAGGCCTGTGGTGTGTTAACTGATAAGCAGGCAGAGCATGTCCAGCCTGTGGGCCAGCTGGCAGGGCTCTAGTGTTTGTGTTGTGCTAGTTGGGATGTCAGGGCTATTGTGGGATGAAGGGGGCTGAAGAGGCTACAGGAGCACGAGGCCTCCCCCAGACTTGGCTGCTCTGACTAAATGGACCAGATCAATCACATTGGACGGCCTTGTGACAGTGAGTTAAGGTTCTATGGCACGGCACAGCGTTTTTGGACACAACGGCCCTCGGCAAGGCTAGCTGGCTGGCTGGCAAACACACGCAAGTGTTCCTCTCACTTTCCTTGGGCTCACCAAGCAGATGGCGGTGGCAAGGACGGAGGCGGCTAGCCTGCCGTCAATCCCAAGCCCCCATTCATCCAGAGACAAGTGATGAGATCAGGGTGTGGTAGATGTGGAGAAGGATAAAGTGCTTGGTGTGGATAGAGGATGGACTTGTGTCAGCCAGGTCCGCGCTGAATCACACACAGCTGGGCAGGGCCGGCCTGGCCTGAGGCTGAATGTATGAGGCATGGCGCTGGATAGCGGTTTGGGGATACAGTGGCAATGGAAGTCCCAGACAGCGGTGCAGTATGGTAACATGTCTGAGCTCTGCCTGGCATCACATCTGTCAGAATGTGCGTGTGTGTGTGTGGAAGGGTGTTTATGTGGGCCTGCTTGTGGGTGTGTGTGTCCCGTGAGTTTATGCCAGCCCTGTGTTTGGTGGCATCCAGAGATGGAGCAGGGCTAGCCGCATGCTGAGGCACACAAGAGGCCGAGTTGGAGGAAAATATGACCTACATTGCCATAAGGGAAAGAGAATTCTTAGCTTTCACAATGCACACAGAAGCACCCTCAATACTGATGTGTACAGTATACAAATACACAACATGTCCCATTTTTGCTCACATATCCTCACTTATTTATTTTAACATATACAGTTCATTTGAGCCCTATAGAATATTTCTGCACAGTTGTTGCTTTATTTGTTTGATAAGTCCGATCAACTTGTAGGATTGGTAAATACACGATGAAGACCTGATATCCTGAGAATATCAGGTGTCTGAAGAGCTGAAGAGCTTGATCTGATTCTTTCTTGTGTTTCAGAAGCCGAGGGGAGGGGTACTGGCATGTCACACCGCTTTGTTTACTTGCTGACAATGAATCCTCCCACCTGCTTCTATGCAACTGAGTGTGAATGTTTTTGTTGTTGTTGTTGTTTTTACTTCAGAAACCAAGTTTCTCCCACATTTGTGGTTTCCGTGCGAAAAGAAAAAGCTGTGTTGATTAAATTTTCTGTAATAATGTTGTCAGAATTGATTTTTAATTACGATTCAATCCATGTGTATCAGGAGAATCCCGTTATTGAATATCTGTAATTCCTTTCACTGTGTAGTGCATCTCTTTGAAACCATTACACAGAATGTAATGAATGCCATTGCCAAATGATTTTAAGCCATGAATAGTAGTAATGGCACTGAATCCCGGTAATAGTATTGGCCTGTAACATAAAAATTTCAATCTGTTTCTATTTTGAAGAAGAAGTAGCCTGAAAAAAGGCAAAAAAAAAGAAGAAATAACATAATTGCGCTTACATAGTTTGTTCCCTTATTGTAGCTGCAATATACATTAATGCCTTTGGATCTAATCCCTGCTGTTTTTGCGCTTCTCCTTACCATAATTTAAAATTAAGCGGAGATTTTACACAGAAGTATTCCAACTTATCTCCTTCAATAACTTTGGATGATTCCCAGTACAAACCAAAGGACTCTATGACATATTACAAATATTTATCAGCGCATTCACTGCTGCCTGCGTCTCGCCATGCTCTGGACACTGTAACTAATTGGAGATCCTTTTTTGTTATCGCTCCTCTCTTGAAATGTAAACAGGGTGTTATGAAAGTGCCCTTATGGCGTGGAGGAAGCGAGCGAGGCCACTGTGGCACTTACACGGCATGCCTTATAAATAAGTAATGGTACTGGACGTGTAGTGGTTAGTCATAGAGGAGGAAGGTCCGCGCATCAGCCCCACCTCTGTTTGCCTTGTACATATTTCATAAGATGCTGGGTTGGAGAGAAGTTGGAGGTTGTGGGGTATTTGGGAGGGTGGCTGAAATAAAAGGCAGCTCGCACAGACTCCTCTCTGTTCACTGTCATGGGTCTGTTACTATTAATAATACCAAGTGTCCTCTCTCTCCACTGATACAAGTTCATGGTGTTTTTCTCCTCCTTGCCTTCCTGTATTTGACAACAAAATAGAGCCAGCTGCCGCTGTGCCCACAGAGACCTCGGGAGAACACAGTACAGGTTGCACAGTGTTAGTTTTAACAATTAACACAAACTTTCCCTCACAGTGTCCAGATGACTGTTTCCTTCAGGGCTCTGATCAAAGTTGGCATGGAAAGACACACACACACACGCAGACACACGCACGGAGACACACACACACAGGCTTTTACATTAAACCACCATAAATCTGTTCTGTGATGTCTGCTAAATGTCACGTTCACTTGGGATGTCCAGTCAATGTTTTTCGTATTAAATAATTTCATTTGTCTTTTTCATTTGTGGTAACTGATCTTTGGTTGCAGTGGCCTGCATTGATTAACTGAAACTGTAGAAGCTAATCTCTATTCAGTATCCCTTCATCGCCTAATATGGGGTTGCAGAAGAACCAGCTTGTGGCAGTAACTAACGATTCCCCACCAATCAATGACCTTTATGTCTTTGCGATCATGTAATGGAGGTCATGTTATCTAAATAGCTCAGGATCCATCTACTGTTTGCTCACTGCTCAAGCAACACCTTGAATTATTGATTGGATGCATGGAAGAAGCCCTTCAGAGCAATATTACCCAAGCAGTGCCTAAAAGAACGTTACGGGCACAGGCAAAACTACAACTGCAACACTTAAGTGCCCTCGCTGTGAAAGTAGATTTTCAAAGCTTGTGCCACCAATTCACACAGCTTCAGATCTAATTAGTCATCTGTGGAATATTGATTGGCGTACGTAACTACAGGAAAATCGAATACACCTTTTTATAAAGCTGTTAATTAATAAAAAACAGAAAAAAATAAACAAAATTTCCAGTTTCATGTGTGAGACTTGGAAAAAGGAGCCCATGCTTAGGCGTGTTGTTGTGTTTGCATACCAACAACATGAATATAGCTACAGCATATACACATATTTTAGATTCTATCATCAAAACAGACATAAAAACTGATCTATACAGGGGTATGAATTAACAAGTACTTGCTTCTACCTGCTCCTTTTCGAATGGGAAACGGTCAACATTTTCTTAATATTTTTCCATGTGAATATGGTTTTCAATGATTTTGTATTTATGTGTTCTTTTTACTTGTGTTAACATTAGTTTGGAATAAAGATTTGATTGATTGAATCATTGTGGTGCTTAAAAACAGACAAAAATATGCTGTTTTACAACCTTGAATGATGTTGAAATAATATTTATTTCCACCAACAGGATAAAAGGAAACGTGAGCATCCAACATATTTGAAAAAAACAAAAACAAAACAAAACTGAGCAAAACACGTAACGTGTGGCCAAATTTTTAAAGCAACGTGAAGCATTTGATGTACGAAAACCCCTTTTTCCAATCTTTAGTGAGCATTAGTTGGTTGTAGAAAACAATAAAAATGAAAAGCACTGACAGAAAGATTTTTTTTAATATTTCCTTGCCGGGTCTGATGATCAACAGGAACTCTGAGTGAAAGTAACATAGGTATAAGGTGTTCATAGTGGTGGAGCTGTTAAAAAGCAAACATGTTGCCTTATCTTTGTGTTAAAATGTCACTGAATAAAATCTCTAAAACATCTGTAAGTATGCTGTTTAGTCTTAATTTTTGACTCCACTTGACAACATTTAATGTGTCATACTAAAGCACAGTCACAGATGTTTTTGTTTTTTTAACACAAACTTGGTCCAAAGGATTTCCAAAAATTGATGTTGTAGTGGTCTTGGGAGTGCTGGAGATGAGTACACTTTAGACATAGATGCAGTAAAGGTTAAACCATTTAAAAGGGCTTTAAACCCGAGTGACCAAAGCAAATCTGAGCAGCAATTTTGGCAAAGTGAGTGAGCTCACCTGGCTTTCTCCTCTGTTATACAGTCAAATATAAAGAATACATATATGTTTACAAAAGCACACAATAAGTGAAGACTACCTAACCTGTTGCCAGGTTACTGCTAGCCTGCAATTTCTTCCTCTCAAGGTGGAACAAAGACAGAACAGATATGTAGCAGTCTCAGCAGCACACCTCTAAATATAAAGTCTTGAGGTCTTGTCTTTTTGCAGTGCTCTCCCTTCTCTTTGGAGAAGGTTAATGGGAAGTGATGGTCATGCGGTCTGTTGCTGCAGGCAAGTAAGCCTCGGGCCATCGCACTTTTGACTACCCTTTGTGTGTGAGTGTGTGTGGGTGTGTGTTTCAGGGTATGTGTAATTGACCAGTATGTTGCCAATGTGGAATTTAAATCTCCTTTAGGGAGAAAAGAGCTAACTAAAATGAGGCAAGCTGCAGTATATTTCACAAATTACAAAGTAGCTTCATAAACACAGAGATTATTCCTTCCTTTTATTGTCCTCGTGGGTTCATGGGTCATGTAAGGACAGCCTATTTATTCACTAGCTGCTTCAAAAGCATGTTTTTGTGCAATGTTTAACTACAGCAGAATACAAGTGTATCAAAGCTATCAAGTTAGGACATGATGTTACCAGAAGTGCTAGTAAAGTAAAGTTCTGTGAAACTTAATGTATGCTGATACTGTGTGGTACCTAGTGTTGAGTTATATGGGTCAGACATTGTGCTCCTGGGGGCCAATTCCAGCCTGCAGCTGAGGGATTTGGCTGAGTCAGCATCTCTAGTTTACTCTCTGGGACCAGGATGCAGCACAGTGTTCCGCTGTGACTAGGCAACCAGCCTCAATGTTATGTGCACACATGCAACTGCTGTGCTTCTCTCTAATTTAAGTCCGGCTGTGTCCCACTTTTACCTCATGCAGTCAGGACATTGCAACTATACTTCATTGAGTAACTTGCACTAAGAAAACAAAACATCCTCCTCCCTTCTTCCCTTGCAGCACTGTTATAAGGCTACTCAGTATTCAATTTTTTTGTTAATCCTGCTGTTTGTGTTATTGGAATTTGTTTGAAGGTTTGAACAATATTTGGGCTGTCACACTTTAGTGAATTTCAATATCATCAAACTAAATATATGAGTAAAATCTAATTTAAATATCCGCAGGGAATTAAATCATCTTTCAATTTTGTGTCCAACTATATACTCAGGTTCAAAGAAATCCTAAAACGTGTGCAAATACTAATATGCAAACAGAACCTTAAAGAGTTAAACATTATACAGCAGGCATCAAAAAACAAAATCCTTCTTTAGTTCCAGTAGATCAAATAAAGGTCATTGTCCTGTGGAAGCAAAGGCTTGAAAGGTGTTGACCAAGGCTCATATATAGAGCTCAATTCTTAATGTTGCAGATGACAGGGAACTGAGTTGTTAAGGTGATGCAAATGGATATATTGTGTTCAGTAGTTTGCCGTGCCCACCATGTGATGAATAATAAAGTTTTATTCATTTTCTCCATCTCTCGTTCCATGCAATGAAACCTCAGACTGACTTCCCTTCATTTCTTCTTTATGATAGTATACATGCAGGTGTCAGAGACGTCCAGAATATGGGGGTTGTTCAAAGCAGCGGTGGTAGCTATTTCCTGGATATCAACAACATTGTTGTAAGGGCAGCCTGCATTGAAATAATCTTTTCTATATGAAGGATTTCCATAAACAAGCTTAGAGGCTCAAGTCAAAAACCATATTAAAACTGACTGAACGCAAACACAGGCTCCCTGGAAACAGTGCAATGTATCATTATTCTAAACACAAATTACTAACTTGACTATATTAAAAATAAATATTGACCTAAGTGGTACAAAAATAACCTTGTGATGTTCTAGTGTGATTTTCAACAATGGTGGAGTCTTCTCTTCTCTGTGTGCTTCTGATCAGATGGGGTCATAATACGGATATTATTTCCTTTAAAAGGTTACTGTGGATACAAGGCCATTACTTAATTGCTCAGCTTGTGGCATTTGGAGCCACTGCTGGCTACCTCTATAATTACTCAATTCCAACACTTCCAACCGTTGCTCTTGTTCAGCTGTGATTTGAATAATTGTACAGCGAACCATTTCTGGACTCGGTGGAGTGCTTTGGATATTGTTAGGGGTCATTGTGATTACGAGGTAGTGAGTAATTGTGGGAGCTTGTGGAGTCAATTGGGGTTGATAGCAATGGCTGTCACTGGATGTCTGTCTCTACTGCTGAATCAACACATTAGTTATGAAATGTAAGATTAAATGACTGGTTTATATTTCATGGCTAATCTTACACTTGTTTACTTTTCTAACAGATCCACAAACAACCTTTAAAACTCTAAACCTGAAAATGGATAGTTATGTATTATTGAGAGCAAAGCAAACACAGATGCTATATTATTAATATGTATACATTCATAAAATAATAATAATAATCTAAACAGCCTCGAAACTTAAAATATAGCCATAGCTGTATAAACATATAGATGTATTTTTCAATTAAATTAACATGCCCAGTATTGTCAGTATTGTTTAATATTTTCCCTTTCAGTTGCAGGTTATCTAATTAACCGATTAAAAAATACCAATACCCCTTCCACTTGGTGCTTTTTGTCCAGCTGTGACATTTAACTGTAGTATTTAATATTATTTAATATAAAATAATCTCAAGTTTTCAAAGTACAAAAAGCTGCCAAGTAAAAAAGAACAAATAAATATTCCTCTAAAGTAGATCTGGAAGAAAAAAAAAGTCTATGCTATGATGACCGGCCTGATCTGCTTTGCTGTGGAGTGTTATGCGCAACTCGTCACTCCTATTTTACCCTCATCTGTAAATCTCCAGGAAGGAAGAAAAGAAAGATGATGTTGTTTCATCTACAACAGCAGAGTTTTGGAGTTTGAGAGTCAATAAATGTGTGAAACAGACTCTAATCTGTAATGTGCTTTACAGCATCCTGGAATGGAAGTTCTGTCTTGTTCTAGCTCGGCTATGGCTGAGCATTTCAAACAGTTGCGTGGTTGCTCCTCTCTGTGCCATCACAACAGCTTCACCATCAGCTGCAAAGCTAACGAAATGTGTGCTTAATATTTTTTAAGCGAACCTTCATAGCGAGGGTTTCTTACTGTGGGATGTGAGACAGCATCTCCAACGAATAAATTCATTTCAACATATTGAAATAAGAAGCTTCACAACTTTTGGCTTTTAGAGGAAATTCTGATATAGATGATCAGGTGTGTTGACTGTGTTTAGGAATATTTCTAGGATTTTTTTTTTTGAGTCTCCAGTAAAATCTGACCCTCTTAATACTTTTCATTTCTCTTTTATTTCGATAGCAGTAGTTTTCACACTGAAACTTGAGTTGATTGATAGCTTAACAAAAAGTTGAGAAGGAAGGGGATTGGATCTTCCTCATCATGTAGTGTCATCTCTACTGTTGTGGGACCACAAGTGCTGAAAGTCCATTCCCAATTTGAATACTTATGCACTGATCGATGTTGAAGACTGTGTCAAGATGCAGCACTAAAATGATCAAGCATGGACATGTAGATTAGAGGAAAGAAAATCAAAACCCAAATTGACTCTGCTCATAATGGCTCAAAAACCTTAGAGTGAACCACTGAACATTGTGCATCCTCAGTGGTTGCTATCTCGGGAAAGGGAGGAACCATATTTATAGCCAGGAGTAGAAACGTACATTGATGCAGATGAGAATGACAGTGCTAGCTAGATAACAGCAGCAGATTTATTTTTATGAGGGTTTAAGTATTGTGTTGTGTTTTTTGGCATTTACCCATGTTAATTTGTCTTCCCTTTACTGTGGGAGTACTATATTAAAGCGGTGAAGCTGAACATGGTTACAGAAAGTGGCAGCCGGTGAAACACTTTCATTCAATTGTTGCTACTATATTCCAAATGGACTTCTCCTATTGAACTCTCACTGTACAAGTAAATACTAATAGTGTAGTACACTAAAGAATACTAATAGAATAATAAAGGAAGAAACTGAACTGAAACCAGACAGACTCTCAGTCCCATAAACATACTGAGTGAAAGGAGACCCCCTCCACCCCCACAATATATCTCTTTCAGTCAAGGAGCGTGTCTTATATCACAAAGTGATAAAGTGCTTTAAGGCATCACCAAGCAGTAGCATTTCATTACATTTCATTTGCAACTGCTGCTCCATCAACATGCCTTTATGGGCCCCATAACTCCTTTTTTGTGGCTTTACTATTGCATACTTTTGTTCATGTGTGTGTGCCAACAGCTCGCATTTTAGAGGCTGTCGGCTTTTATAGTAACTCCTGATGACAATACTGTGGTGCACACATTACATATGTATTTTTTCCAGCCCTTCCCACAAGAATAACAATTTGTTTCACCAAACATAAACACAATGCCATAATAAGTGCTCATTACCAGGAGACCAGATTCATTTTGACTGTAACAGGAGAAAATTCTTGGTAGATTTAACATGACAGTTCTTTTACAAAAATAAACATTTTACATTTTTTATTTGTAACTTCTGCTGGTTCTGTTTCATTGAACTACTGAATGGAAAAATACACTTACATTATATGCCTCAGCAATGATGAGAGTCTGTAAACTTCATTTACTGCAGCTAAAATTTGGACTAGTCTGACATCTGGTGATGTAGTGGCTCCATTAAAAGGTGACATATATTTCCATAGTAGACACAGTATATACTGTACACAGTATGCATAAAAGTATACAACTAATGTAAAACACTAAATGCAAGTAGGCCAGATATAGTCAGTGTTAAATGGTCTCAACAGACTTGGATGTACTTAGTAGATGTGAAATCAAAGAAAACTGCTCTTTCCTTTTGCACCCCCCTGTGCCTTTCTCTTCCTCTAAGCCCTTGGTAGTCCTCATCAGATGAGAGCAAGACACCACTGACTGTTAATGTTCTTCAATGGAGAATTTATTTTAGCTAGCATACAGTACATCATGCCAAAGGGAAGACTTCCTGACCCACAATCCGCTTTAGCCCAGACCAAGGGCACAGTGAGTTACGGCTCCCCACAGCATGGTGTCACAGAGAAAAGCATGGGGTAGGAGAGGTCTGGGGAACAGCGAGGCACGTGGCAATTGATTTCTCCTTGGGGGAATCCAACACAGATACTGTCGCCACCTTATGATTCCTCTCTTCCACCTCTCTCTGCCCTCTATCGCTCTCTCTTTGTCCTCACTCTCAATCCATTTATTTATACACACTTTCTTTTTTGTCTCACTTCACTAAAGCCCACCTGCCCGTCTCAGATCTGGAGGGGTCACTTCATAATACATTCTTCCACGAATCCACAGGACTGAGCTTTGCGACTCTGGCCTGACCTAGCCCTAATTAAACACAATTAGATAAATCCCATGGACTCTGGTCTAATCCTCTGGTCTGTAGTGGGAGCAAGAGGGAGCGCAAGCAAAAGAGATAGTTGAGGGAAAGAGGGAGACTTGGCAGGAGGAGGGACAACCCATCCCTGCAGAACAAAGCCAAGCCGAGAGTCTAATATATCAAACACATGGATTAGTGGTTAGCTGGGGGAACTGGGGCTGAGAGAGCCTGAGGTTTCCAGCTTTTTTGGAGGGTCTGCCTTTGCCTAGTGAAAAAACGGGAGCCCTGCTTAGTCCTATGGGAAGCCAAAATCCTTTCTAAATGTCTAAATTAACAATTGTACGAGGATGAGAATATGCCTCAATTTTCTCTTCAGGTTTGATTCAAAAAGAAAAGAGGTGAAACTTGGGGGGGGGGGCAATAGCCAATAAAAAGCAAGAGTAAAATAGGAGAAATATTGATACATTTCCTCTTTTTTTGTAGGTATACAACACATCTAGCCTTTTTATTATTGTCTCTTCAACTTGTTTTTTGAAACGGTACCCGAACACAGATGCCTTTGTACAAGCCTTTCAATTCTGATACGACTCAGTTATTCAGTACAAGGTGTTATCAAAATTTTCACATGGAAAGTAACAGTTGTCCTGCCTCATACGATCATCTTCCCACCTCTCGTATTGTTTTACAAAGGCTGCAATATTTTCATAACCATGGAAAGATAATCTTGCACTTGACTCCCAGTATTGAGTCATTTCAACAGACCCACTTTTTGGCCATGTATTATTCACGGGTATTCAAGCCCCACTCTGGCCCAGAGAGGAAGTGCTCTCTCCCAGTCTCCGTCACAGGATATCAGCCTCTAATTCATTATTCAACATGCTGGAGCAGGGCCACTCAGTCTAACTCAGTGAGCTGCTGCTGCTTGGACAGGAGAGGATAATGTGGGAGCACATAGGCTGCTCTGAGGCCTCCAGTGAGTCCTTCCCCTTGCTCTCCTTTTCTTTGCCTTTTCTTTTCTACATGGACCACTGGCTGGGTGGATGGATGGAGTTGTATTCTATGTTTGTGATCTAGACACACAATTTACAGTGGGCGGTGCCAAGCAATCAGAGCTGTTTACTCACCTGATCATGAGAACTATGATGCTATTAGTGACTCTGATGATAATGACGATGCAGCTGTGGCGGCTCCTGCTTAAAATGAGAACAATGATGGCAGTGATGATGATAATACTAATGACAGTGATGTTAAGTAGTGAAAAAAAAAATGCAATATATAAGCAGTAAAACATTTTCATTTTACTGCTAAGTGTTACTTCTTCTGCACCTGCAATACTCATTTATCAGTATACAATTAGCAACAAATCTTTTTTGACAGGCATTTGCACTTGATGAACTGTATATTCACCTGAGGAAGAGGGAACTCCAAATACTTGTGCAAGGATAATGTAATACTGTACTCAGATATCATTATTTAACTAGAGCCTGTGCAAGGAGAGAGAAAATATATTAAGTTACATCTAATTTATGACTATAAGTTTTTTCATCAAACTTTGAAGTAAAACCAAAAGGCAAATTCTGTCCATGTTGTCCAAGCACAAGTTTAAGCTATAACAGCAACTCCAGATACAAAGTCCCTCTTTTGAGAATATTAACCTTGTTAAACAGTAACACTGCACAATCTTACAGAGAGCTTTCTAAACACCACTGTTCTCTTTTTTGTCCTCTTCTTTCTATATTAAACTACTTTCTCAATGTCATAAAGGTTCTCGGTGGAAAAGCAATATTGCAACAAGTAGACAGTAGTCTGATAGATGTGTAAACAAATACAGTCACCAATAAAAACATCAACATAAAAAAAAATGTTTCCAAATATATAACTCTATAGTAGAGAAACGTGGCTAAGGGGTCACATTTGATCACTTGGAAGATGATGAATCAGTGTAAATCAGGTCAGTGCAATGGAGGACTTGGGAGGCAGACAGCAGGGAGTTTCTAGTTTTGGGTCAGCTAGCTGTGGACCAGTGGGGAAACAACTGACCGTCATCGATGTCCACCCTTCTATCCTGAGATTTTCCTGCCTCGGTTTGCTCCACTGCTCCCCCACCATCATCACCAACTGCTACAGTGTAACCGCTGTTACCTAAAGCCATTAAACCTCATTTCAAGAGTAATGTTGGATGTAGAAGTAGCACATGTTTTTCTGAGCTTCAGTATTAAGAAAGTATTTGCCCCCTTTCCTGATTTCCTATTTTTTGGGATATTTGGCATAATTGCATGTTTCAGCTCATCAACCAATTTAAATTGGGGCAGATATAACCCAAGCAGATACAAACTTATAATTATTATAATATATTTATGATATATCAATAATAGAATTATGTTATAATTATAGTATAAAAATGTATACATTTTTAAATAATGGTTTTATTTATTAAGAAAAAAGGGCAAAACATACATAACATGAACAAAAACCTATAAGTATACAAAAATCATCTTGATGATCCTCAAGACTTTTAGGGGTGTATCACATTCTGCTTTGCTGCATCAGGACCTGGATGACTTGCCGGAACCATGAATTCTGCTCTCTATGAGAAAATCTAGAGGGACAGTGTCCAGCCATCAGTTCGTGCCTTGAAGCTCAAGCACACTTGTGTTCGGCAGACAGACAATGTTTCAAAACATTGATGTACACAAGTACATCTCTGAATTGCTCAAAAAAAAAGCAGGCTTTGGAGTGGCCTAGTCAAAATCTGGACTTAAATCTGATTGAGATGCTTTGGCAGGAACTTAAACAGGCCATTCATGCTCAAAAACCCTGCAATGTGGCAAAAAAAGAGTGGGCCAAAATTTCTCCAGAGCAATGTGAAAGACTCATTGCTAGTTACAACGAACACTTGTCACAAATATGCAGAAAATAATAAATCAGAAAGGGGGCAAAAAAAGTGTATTTTTTTTTAATATCATTATAGCCTGCAAACATTGATGCAAAACCTTTCCTGTGTCTTAGCAAGCCCACATATATCTGTGTGTCTTATGACATTATTGAAAAATTAAGATAACCCACCATACCCCCTATGTTTTGTCAGATATAGAGCAAATCGCTTATACTAGTGACTGGAAAAGAAGTTCAGTTCAATTCAAACACCAATTCACAAAAATAGTACATTCAGGGCACGTTACATGGTAAGGTAAAAAAAAAAAAAAAAAAACTTGGGATATTCTCTCTTTGAGTTAGCATGGCAACATTGCGGTAGAAGGTGGAGGCAAGTTAGCCCTACTTGCTAATTTTTTATGAATTCACACTCTACGCTATCGTTTTGGATGTTATATTATCACCTGAAGACTCATTAGCAATTTCTGCACTTAGTGTTGTGCCATATTTATGAAAACAGGTGTGTGCAAAGTTTGCTACCAGTGCTGCTCTTATAAACCTGGCAGTCTGATCAGTGATAATTCAGAAGTGATTGTGACAGATTTCTTGCTGCAGGTGTTTACTTCATGTACTTCACTTATTATTTAGCTTTAACACTGCAAACACTTCACCAGAAATGGTGCAACTGGGTTTTGCAAAGAGATGGAAAACCAGAGAGGAAACAAAGTGTTATTAAGGCCAAACACTTTGACAATCCATCCAAAATCTTCGTGAAATAAAGCATCTCATCTTAGCCATGGTTAAAATTTACCAGCACCTGTTGTGGCTACTTGCAGATGCCAGTGAAGAAGGAGACAGAGGGGCACACAAGGTGGTTGTCAAAAAGAAAACAAGGAGGTCATGGTGAAGGACTTTCACCTGGTCCCAAAGATATTTTAGCATTTTGTTTCTGAGTCAGTGTAAAGGTCATCAGGCAGATGAGTGTAGTATCCAACCTCCGAATGCTCATGGAGTTTGGATAGTGACATAAAAAAAAGAAGAAAAAGAAATACAAATATATAGAGAAAACAAACTTAGTTTTGTCAGGGTAGCATCCTTAGAGTTACTGTAGAAAAGGAGTGCAATGGTTGCTGTGTAGCTCACTGTGCTTACCTGTACAGGTTTCCTGAATTTTAAGGCCTTTGCACCACAGATGTGCCAAATATTTTGCACATTTAAAAACATATTTTTTGTACTCACTAATTTTTAAACCAGCAGTTCAAACCTAGAACACTAATTTGTGTGTGTTTTTTCAGAAAAATGTTTCAGATTTTTCTAATGCAAATAAAAAGTGAAAATACAATGATATAGCAATAGTAAAATAATATTTTATCTCAGACAGAAAACTGCTCCAAGTCAACTGGCTCAAAATCATTTCTCTTCCTCAGATGTGGTCCTATATTTGCCAACATGAGCTCACATGATCACGAGTTATTGTGGTTTAACCTGTCAAGGACAAAAAAGTAAAGAAAATGATGTATCAAGCTTTGTAGTCATAGCTTTCCTACTTTTGTAAAGTGTGGTGTGACAGCTCAGTCGTGCAGTGGTTAGCTCTGTTGTCCTTACTGAAAAAAGGTCCTGAGTTTGAATCCACCAACTGGCCGAAGCCTTTCTGCCTGGAGGTTTTCATGATTGTGTTTGCGTGGATTCTCTCCAGGTACCCTGGCTTCCTCCCACAGTCCAAGTCATGCAGTCAGATTAATTGATGGTTCTAAATTGCCTGTTTGAATGCGAGTGCATATGGTTGTCTGTCTTTATCTGTGTTATCCTTGTGATAGACTGGTGAACTGGCAAGAGACGGTGTACCTCGCCTCTCGCCCTGTGACAGCTGGGATATGCTAAGAATACATGCAAACTGCTGGCGTCAGAGCTAAAGTCATTGTTAACAGCAGACCAAGGTGCCAAGCAGCCTACCTTACCAACTCTATTTGATCACCAAAAAAAAGCATGTTTTGGGTTTTTATTTGTATTTCTTTGTTTGATATAAAGACCAACACCACTCTGAGTCTTAGCTCAGAATGTATAGGTGATTACATCATAAGAATAAAGACATAACATAAACTATAAACTAATTTTTATTTCTGTTTGAAGCAAATAGAGTGTGTTCATTTTTAAGAAGGCCATGCTACTTATTTCACTGAGAAGAAATAATCACCTCTTTATTCTTCATTCTAACTAATGCCTCAATCTTAAATGTGATCAACCTATCTCTAATAATCGGCTATGTACCACAGGCCTTCAAGCTGGCAGTAGTTAAACCTTTACTTAAAAAGCCGTCTCTAGACCCAGCCGTCTTAGCTAATTATAGGCTGATCTCCAACCTTCCTTTCATTTCAAAAATCCTTGAAAGAGTAGTTGTCAAACAGCTAACAGATCATCTGCAGAGGAATAGCTTATTTGAAGAGATTCAGTCAGGTTTCAGAGCTCATCACAGCACAGAAACAGCTTTACTGAAGGTTACCAATGATCTTTTTATGGCCTCTGACAGTGGACTCATCTCTGTGCTTGTCCTGCTA
>VUQR01025212.1:0-19179 GCA_015108515.1 Hemichromis elongatus | reverse complement strand
GGCTATGCACCAGCACCTCAAACAATGGCATCCAGGAACTCACACACACACAGAAACGTGAGAAACGGCAACAAAATGGATATTTTTTTGTGAATGAAGAGCACTTTTTTGCAGAAAGCATAGTGGATGTTACATTTTTTTTGTTTAAAGGCACCATTGCTGCTATTTATTTTAAACGTTTTGTTAATTTTCCTTAAATTTATATATGTTTGCACATTTCATTTCTTGTTAAATGCTATCTCTAATATAAGATTGTACTACTACTACAACTTTATTTTGTAATTTTTTTTTGATTAAAAGGTGTTCAAATGAAGAAATTTGTGTTTTTTATTGAGATACATAAATTAGTAAATGTGAAATTGCTATACAAGTCAAATAATGGGGAAATAATCGATAATCGAATCAAATCAAAATAGAATCGGATTGAAAAATTAATCGCTTGATTAATTGATTAGGAAAATATTCATTTTGCCCAGCCCTACTTTGAAATGCGTTGAGTAAAATGGAACTTAAGTTCCAACACATGGAATTTCAAGACTTTTTTACTGTTAACATTACAGCAAATGAACCTCAAGCAAAACTATTTCCTGCAGTTTGTGCAGTGTTAATTAAAAAGCATTGCACTGGTATGTGATGCGAACCACCTGAGGTAATCGTCTTTCAGTCAGAAGAATGCAGTTGGACCTGAAAGGTGCCCACTTTTTCTTCAGTTATGGCATTTCATTCCGTTTGCTTCTGCGTGACTAAAGACAAATCTGTTGTTCATCATGAGTGTAGTAAGTCTGATTGTGATAAAGGAAAATTGTGGTTTACTAGAATTACTTTTGCAGTTTTGCATATAATTGAGTCCATATTGGTTTTAACTGGAAACACAGCGAGAACAGTAAACTGAATGACTTGGATCATCTCACAGGTTAGTTTCAGATGTTACTTTTTTTTTAAAGTGTGAAAAATTGTAGATGGTAAAATAATTACCTAAACTATCAGTTTATAATCTACCTAAAAAAATGATCTACCTAAATATTTCTACCTGGAAATATACATGTGTAGATGTCAGTATTAAACATTGTGACCATATTGATATTGAAGCTGATATTGTGTGGAAAAATAACACCACTTTAATTAAAGAGATAATTTAGGGATTTAGAGAGAGTCTTTCTTTGATTCTTTCAAATAAATTCAATTTGGGTGGCCTTGCAGTACCTCAAATGGCCACTTGAGGCTGCTAAACTGACTCCATCTCCATCCCCGTGGCTTTTAGTGTGAAAATATATAACTTTACATCAGCAACAGGCTGAGCCTGTAGAAAAAAGCCATTTCTATAGGTTTTCCCTCTTCTTAACAACTGTGAGGGGGTGGAAGTTATTTGGGGCAATTTGAACTCAAAGTTGGACACAGGACGTTCTACCTAATTATCTCTGTTTTAGTCCATTATTAGAAACCTGTTGATCTGCGTTTCATCACAGCCAGGTCTCCAGAGATACAATATATACAAATATACAGATAATACTTGAACTGTATTTTAGGTTAACATATTCGTTAAAAAGCAAACTGAAAATCTAAAAAGCTATTTTATATAATATCCAGCTGATTCTATTTAATCTCTTGTCTCAAAGAGTGCCAGTTTGTCTCAGCTGAACTCTATGATATCTCATCTTCAGGACCAAAGTCTTCTGTCTTTGATTGGAACAAAATTAAAAACAGTGTTGATGTGTTGTGTGTTGCAGACCTCCTCCTGTCTGGAGATGGTGGTCTTCTGCTGCTCCAACATGGTGAGAAGCTCTGTGATCTTCAGTTGAAGACTCTTCTCTGAGGACGACCTGTCAGTGGTGACCTCTGTCTGTATCCTTGTTATCTGGGTCTGGTGAGATTAGAGCAACAGAAGGAGAGAAAACAAGGAAAAAAAGGTCTTTAGGCTTAAGCATTATTTTACGGTTTCTGGTACCAGGATGCACTATGGGAAGCAGGCAAAGCGGAGGAAGCATTGTGTTACAGTGGGCAATGCTGTGCTGTTAAACCTTGGGTGGATGTTAGTTTGACACATACTACATATGTAAGCATTGTTGCAGGCCACATACACCCATTCATGAAAACAGTATTCCCTGCTGGCTATGACCTCTTGTAGCAGGATAATGTGTAGATAAAAATGGTTCAGGAACAGTTTGAGGAGAACAACGATGAGCCTCCAAATTCACTAGATCTCAATCCAATCGAACATCTGTGCGATGTGCTGGAAAAAACACGTCTAATCCATGGAAGCCCAACCTCGCAACTTACAGGACTTAAAGGCTCTGTTGCTAACATCTTTGTGCGAGATACCACAGCACACCTTTAGGGGTCTAGTGGAGTCCATGCCTCGATGAGTCAGGGCTGTTTTGGCAGCAAAACTGGGAACAATGCAATATTAGGCAGGTGGTCATAATGTCATATCTGACTAAATGATCTTTGGTGACAAATCAACTTGTGTTCCACTTCTGTAGCTCACCACTTACCAACTGAAAACCAAAATTCTGTGGTCTATTTATGTTTTGTGCTTTTTTTCCATTTTGATGAGAGTCTAGTTCTGTTTGACATTCTTACCCTCAGCCTCTCGATCTCCCGATCTTTTTCTCGGGTCAAGGTGCTGAGCTGCTCATTGTACTGACGTGATAATTCCTCTGTTTTGATCTGAAAGGTGGTGCTGTTACCTTGTCCAGACAGCTGATAGGAGGGACACACAAGACAGAAAGACAAACAATTATTGACACTGGAATGTCAAACACATGGATAACAGCTTTCTTTATTTAAAGAGATGTATCTCATGGGGGGGGGCATATCCAAAATGACATGCGTTACCTTCTGTCGGAGCAGCTTGTTCTCATTCTCCATCGCTTTCATTCTTGCTTCCAACTCTTTCATCTTAAAGTCACGATTCGAGTCGCTACTTTGTTTGCTCATGATCTGGCTCTCCATTGAACGCTGGGCGACCTGGGATTCCTTCAGAGACAGCTGCAGAAAGACGACACGCACAGATGCTTCACGTATGTAGACGCCCGAATCCAACACATTCAGAAACTGCAAAGCGTGGCTGTGTCGAAGCGTTTTATTTGTTAAACCGAAGGTTAGATTCTTGCCTCAACTTCGACCTCCTATTTGTGCACATGCAGTAATCTGTACTCTGAGAATTCATAACAAACATCTTGTGTGTCCTCATTCTAAATAAAGGATTGCCTTGTTAGATGTATTGACGAGCAAAAGAAGCAAAGCTACACATGCAGATGGATTCACAGAAGCAACACACAGTAACTGCCATGAAATACAGTCTATGAAGACAGAGTGCAATTGAGTCCTGCCCATGCTTGAAGGCAAAACTGTGCAGCTCTCTGTTGTCTTTGCAAAGATGCCTCTTGGATTTCTGGAATTCTGTTTTAATAGACGGCACACATGAAAGAAATGGGACCACCTTTTTTCTTCCTGGCAATTTTCACGGGGCTGGGATAATACATAAAGTTTGTTTTTTGTTTTTTTACACACAGCCTTCAACTGTCATAAAATACTTTTCTGTGACTATTAGTGGAACACACAGCATCATGAGAGCAGTCACTTTTAATGCCTGCACCGTGTCCTTACACATTTATCTCCTTAACACCTACCCAGCACCTCCTCACCTACATGTCCAGTGAATTCTCCTCCAATCACCCTTGAAACTCTTAACCCTGTCTGGCACTCTCTGGCACCCTTCCTTCAAGATCTCCAAGAACTCCATTTCTCTTCCTATCTACACCTCGATAGAATAGTTTGAATCCGCCTCCCCTCCACCTGGTCTCCTGCATACACAATATATCTATGTTTTTTCTCTCCATCATGTCACCCAGCTCTCTCTGTTTACTTTAGGGTTGCTAATCTCACATTTACACACCTGCCCTTCCTTCTTCTGTCCTATTCTCGATGATGAGCACATTTGATTTAACAAGTATCCTGACATGCGCTTTGGTAAACTGCAGTAGCTTGTTCTGGTGTCGACACCTAAAGATAAAGGGTACACAAATGTAATATTTTTTAGCCTTTGGTAAGCATTTTGAATTTCTACCTGCTAAGCACAGAGAGGCCACTAAAAGAAACCACTGACAGTGAAAATCTTAATATTTTTGGCTCTTTAAAGTAATTTTGTTAGCCTCTTATTGCTGCATTGACTGTAGTGCCAGCCTATCCCTCAGCCTGGTTCTGCCTGCAGGTCTCCTCTTCAGAAACCCCGCCATGCTAGCGCCGGGGGAATGGTCTGATAGCTCGGGTTCTGTCTCTACAGACGTAGGATCTTTACTGTAAAATATAAGCCACCTCAAGACATGTTATTGTAAGAGACTAACATTAAAAGAAACTAAATGAAACCAACGTTTTCCCTCCAGTGTTTTTAGAGGTTTTCATTTGCTTTCTGTTGGTATTATAAAACACACCAAATACAAGTTACTTAACACCATCAAAACGGTGGTTTCTCCAAGCACAATTTGGAGAAACTAAGGTTGTACATGAAAACTAGACACACACACTAAAACACACACACATGCTGTGTTTTCAAAAATGAATGCCCAACCCTGACCCTTACCCTTAACCTAAGCATAACCTAATAGTAACCCTGACACTAAAACCACATTTTGAGTCTCAAAAATGCCTTCAAACTTGGAAGTTTACTATTCTTGCCCACAAGGGCTGTCGGCCCCCACAAGAATAGTAAACTTCCAATTTTTGGTCCCCACAAAGATAGTTATACCCGTCCACACACGCGCGCACACACACACACACACAGAGTACCTGAAGCTGTCTGTTGTTTTCCCGGATGGTCTCCAGGAGGGAGTCATACTGCTTAGTCTGGTCTGTTTTGAAACTCAGATCTCTCTCCAAAGAATCCTTCTCACTCTCCAGACGCTGTAATATCAGACAGACGTATCACAGCTTTAACAGTAATAATTATATACTCCATGATCACTGACATGCCTTCTTCGTTGCTTCTGGATTTTGATTAGATGGCAGTCTGTTTTTACAGCGACTCTGATCCCACTGGGCTTGTTGTTGGAATCGGAGAAAACACACATTTGCATCTTTGCTTCCTTGTCAGTTTAAAATTTTAATTGTTTTTCTTCAGAAATGTAAGCACAATGAATGCGACTCACCACACCTCATTAACATTCTGATACTATCTTTCTGGTGTCCTGTACGTGCCTGTTTAAATGAAACTATTTAACTAACTGGCACCCCTGTGAAAAAGCTCCTATAGTGGGTTTGAAGCCTTTGGGCGTATACTGTTCTAACCCGACAGACGCTGCTGTAAAGATCTGAATGTTACTTATATAACCACACACCCACTAACATGCTCTTCCCCCGGTGCTGGTGTTACGCTGAGGTCGTTATCGATCAAACAGGCTCAAGCGGACACAGCAGAACCAAGAGTTGTTGATGTTACTGTCACATTTACACCAACTTAAACCCTTTAATACTGAAATTTATTTTTTTTTATATAGAACCATATTTAATGTACTAGTATATTTATTCCCCTTCAAAATGATAAAGTGTTAGCATTTTTTCTTTGACTTGTCATGTACTGGAGTTTTCTCAGCTCTTTAAGATGATCTGACAGCTTTGATTTATACTGCTGTTTGTGTTTGTTACCACAATTCTTTATTTTCTTTTGCTTTCACCGCAGAGTCAAACTAGCAGCTCCAGTTTCTCTCAAAGATTCCAAGAAGACACACAGCTGTTCCACCCTGCTTTTTAACCAGATAACATGCACTGTGCTGCAGAGGACAGTGCCTGAGGCATGGTGAGTGAAGTGGGTCTAAAATGTTTCTCCTTCTTACCCGCAGGTCCTCAGACATGTGCATGAGTTCCTCTCTCAAACTGTTGAAGGTGGACAGCAGCAGACGCATGCTCTTATCTGCAGTGAGACGAGTCTGACACACAAGCACACACAAGGAAACATCAGAGAGGGGACAGAAAAAGACAAAGACGTGAAGCTCAGTGCTTTGCAGTCGTAAATACTATTTAAACAGCACACATTCAGGCTGTTTGAGGCAGCCCGCCACTGATGCTGCTGGTAACGAGAGAATTTCGAAGCGTAACTAAATTTGACCTTGTTAATCATGATGTCTCGATGTGATTGTGCAGTCCTAAGTTCATCATAAGGAGGACTGCATTTGTGTCTTTGTAAATCTCAGATAATAGTGATTGTGAAGCAGACTCCCCATTTACATGTGATACAAGTCAAACTATTTTCCTTAATAGCAAGAGTGTATTAGAGTCTCTGCATTAAAATGTTTGATTGACAGTATTAATCGCTTCACTAAAGGCTAACAGGATAAACACAGAGCTGAATCCACTGTCAGAGGCCATAAGAAGATCAATCTAACCTTCACTAGTCCTGCTTTTATACTATGACCAATTCTGAGATGTGGCTGAAAATCTCCAGGCAGACAATTCCTCTGCAAATGATCACCCAGCTGTTTTACAACTACTCTTTCAGGAAGCTTTTAAATGGGAGGAAGGCTGGAATTCAGCCTATAATTAACTAAGACATGTGGTTAACTATGACAGCTGGAGGAATCCCAGGTGGCCTCCCATCCATCCAAGTACTAACCAGGCCTGACACTGCTTAGCTTCTCAGATCAGATAAGACCAGGCATCCTCAGCTCACGTGGCTGTAAGCCAAATTCTGCATGGCTAGAAATTGTGGGATCGTATTCTCATTGATAGCAAAATGTGTTATTAACTAAACTCGTGTAGTATTGGAATCTTTCTGTCTCACACGTACCTGTAGCAGGTAGCGCATTTGTTGCTTGGTCAGTTCAGTAGCTCCTTTTGGAATCAAAGCCTCCACCTCCTCTTTATCCACCTGCACACAAAAACACACACAGGATAAAATCACCCTATGGAAGTTAAAGAATGACAAAAACACTTTTACTTTGGGTTTTGTTCCCCAAGGAAAATGTCTGAAATCTGATTAGTTTCAAGCTTGTGACTCATTTTGACTGCAGCTGATGTTGTTGTGTCTGCCTGAGATCTCCTCAGATTCGCTTATCAGATATTTGTGCGATGAAGGATTTTCTCACCATGAAATCTTTGCCCAAATCCATCTGGTGTTTCCTGGAACACAAAGCAAGGAAAAACAATGAGTAAAACAGCGTGTTTTAGTGACATTATCTGGACAAAAACCCGTTCATCTCTGATAACGCTTGAAAGATTTGGTGCACAAACTTATTTTAGAGTTAAAAAATAAAATTTAGGTCCACACTGAGTTTAGGCACTGTAGGAAGCGCCGTGACAGTCCCTGCTTTTCTACTAATGTGCATATAAGGTAATGTATTTTCCTGTGTGTCCTTAAAGGTACCAGAGGAGTGCCTGTTTGTGCCACTCTGACTAGCTCCTCTGTCCCATCCATATTCATCAGGGTCTGTGAGCTGGCTAATGACTGCTGCAGCATTTTAAAGAGCTTTTCAGCTTTTCATGGAAACATTTCGTGATTATATGAAAACATCCCGAGTCTCACCAGACTTGTCAGTGTGATATTTATTTCAAGCTAATTGCTTAGGCTGGATTGTGAGTCCGTGCATGTACAATAGTGTGGAACAAGTAAGTCCATCTGTGCTCGCAGGTTTAGAGACATGTCATACTGTAGGCGGTTGGCAGAAGGGTGAAAAGTTATGGCTACCCTCTCATTCACTCACACCTGATGAATCAACTGGGTGTAAACTTAACGGAGCTACATTTCACTCCCTATTTAGCAAACCTGACCCACAGTTCATGTCATCATCCTTTATTCTTACCTAGGTTTCCTGTACTAACACGCAGTGCTTTGAAGTGATGTGAAAATGAGGCAGAAACAGATGACTGCAAACAGTGAACATACTGTCACATGCAAATCAGCAGAGACCATTCAAAATACACATGTACCAGGTTACATTTTCAGCTGTACTTACTGTGCAGGCGCTCCTTATGATTCACAGACAACATGTGCCCAGCTATATACACAATTTAAAAAAAACAACAACAACTCTTAAATTTAACACTGGAGAATCCACTGTCAGCAATCTCCAAAGCAGAAGGAAATTCAAAAACAAAATTCAAAAGCCTTTTAATCGAGTGTGTGGATATCTGAATGGGCTTGGTTTACATTTCAAGTTGATGTGTACTAAAACATTAACTTCACCAGAGGAACTGCATGAGTCCACCTGGAAGTTTGACAGGGAACTGCGAGGTACTGTAAGAAGATCAGAGAGGAGAAACTGCGGGAGTTACGAGGGAGAGAAACCAACCCGAAACTCACCTTCAACCTGTTTGAGCATGCTGCAGATGAAACTAATCCAAGCTGCCAAACCCAGTGTCTGTCTCCATGACAATCTCACACATCTTATCTAAATGGTGTACAGTAGTCCAAGTCAAAACGATGTATGAATATAATGTCTTACCTTTCTGTGCACAGACAGAAAGGTAAAGAAAAATCCAACATAAAACGACTCGCTCAGGTTTTAGAACGATACGCTGCTCTGGCATTCGTTACACACCGTCTTTTATTGTCCTGCTCTCTCAAAGTTCGCTTGACAAATGAAAACAATTCTTCCATTAAAAGATTGAATTTTGACAGTGGTGTTGGAGATCTTGCAGGTTTTAATACAAGATCTCCCATAGGTTTTTCTGTGAGGTTGAGATCTGAAGGTCATAGCATTCAGTGGATAGGAGTCATCATGGAGGCTCCTCCCCTCAGGATAGAAAGGTTTCATCATAATGTGGAGGTGAACAGCTCCATAATGGTTTGAAAAGACACCTCCCTTTAATGCAGTGCAGCATGACGCATTGGGTAATTTAACCGAAGCATGACAAAGGTTTCGTTCAGTTGTGCCAAACTCCATAAATTTGGTAATAGTTTGAGTTGTGTTTTTTTTAAAGGCGATTTGTCTGGCTATAAGGATCATGTTAAGTAGCATTTTAACATTAATTTTAATTTGGTGTAATTTGTGGTTCAATCACATTAAAATAAAACAAACCAATTAAATAAAGTATAAACTTTTAAAGCCTACATCTATCCATCTATCTATAGTTTAGTTCATATTGAAACCCACATGATAACATAAGGTACCCTAAAGGTAGGTTATTGTATCATCAAACTGTAATACTTACTGTTGAGTATCTTTCACATTTGAACCAATAAAGTTACCAGGAACCAGCGTTTCCTTTTTCCCCCTGGTACTTTACTTTAGTCAGATTATACACTCAACATTTCCTCTTAAAAACAAATCCACACTTCTCAGTTCAAACTTTTTTTTAAATGCATATCACACAAAATAAAAGCTTTGTGTTTTGACGAGGTCATGGTCAGCTTTGCATTCTGGACTAAACATGCTGCAGAGCCTGAGAACCAGATAACAGATGTCCTCGTTTCACACGACTACTGAAATAGCAGCGCAAGAATTTGAACAGAGAGTAAAACGCTGTGTGTGAGATTGTTTTTCTCACTCAGAGTTTTCTTCAAACAGCCATTCTTTTCAAAGTATTTCTTGCATCTGCTTTATAGAAGATAATCTGAGGTCCTATACTGATATATCAGTGGAATGGCAGTACGTTTTGCAACAGAAAAACAATTTGGAGATAAATGAAATTCTAAGCAGGCGCCTAAAAGGCTTAAGTCTTTAAAGTGGAAGAGATCGACTCTAGATAGAGGTTGAAACTCTGAAATTAAAATAAAACTAAAATGTAAGCTTGGATTTATCCTCAAATTATTAAAGTTTTCCTATTTCTTCTTCTTTATAGACTCTTCCCTTGGGCTATTTTATTACAAAACACTGTTTATAGTTTCACTGCTATAGAGATGATATCCAGTTATCATCGCGACAAAAACCTGATAGCATAAATTAATTATGTAACTCACAGGAAAGACAGAGGCAAGGACGGATAGTTTAGAAAAGTACAAATATGTCAGAATAATTTTTGTAATACATCACACTATAAAGCCTTAGTATGGGCCTGTGGTACTTTTACCTTTAACAATGTTGCTTTTATTGTATTTTATAGCACTTTATTCTTTATCCTGCTGCTATAAGACAGTATTTTCCACTGCAAGATCAATAAAGTATATATCTATCTACCTGAATTGTTTTCTTTTATCTGTACTATTTGGACTTGACAATTAGAATTCCTTATCATCAGGCTTTTTTAAAAACACAGTCTAGAAGGAGAGGCGATAGTAAGCTCCAGAACTGAATTTAAAACCCTTCTTCTCACCTACAAAGTCTTGAATAATCAAGCTCCGTCTTATCTTGGTACCATATCTTACCATCATACCTGAAATCTGTCAGTGTGTTTGTTTGTTTTTCCACCAGCTCTTCCTGCACGATCAGAAGTTGAGCAATTAAACTCTGCAAACGAGCAAGATTTTTACCTTCCTCAGCAAATTTCTAGCAACAGGCTAAAACTACCAAAGGATTGCCTCATTTTCATTTCACAGGCACCAGCACAAACAGTAGAATCAATACTATATCACGGGAATTTGCTACTTATTCATTCAGTGGTTCTTAAAGTTTTCGAATGGGAGAAAAGTAGAATGGGAGGCAGAGCCCCTCCTCTGGAAATAGCATCCAGTTTGAATTCGGACGACAGACATATTCTCTACTTTTATGATTATATATTAAAAAAAATTTTATTTTTTTGTTTTGCTTTTTAAATGAACTATAAAGCATGTCATTAATGCCGGATCAGGTGACGCAGAAGCTGCCCTTCCCCGAGCCTGGTTCTGCCAGAGGTTTCTTCCTGTTAAAAGGAAGTTCTTCCTTCCTAGTGTTGCCAAGTGCTTGCTCATAGGGGGATCTATTGATTGTTGAGATTTTCCCTCTAATATTGTAGGGTGCATAACTTACAATATAAGCATCTGGAAGTAGTTGTTCTAAACAAGCACTTTATAGATATATAAAAATAGACTAAGGAATCCTAGTCTTGTGTGTACACTGATCTGGATGTGAACTTAAGGCGAATGCCTAAAGTCTACTTACTGTCCGCGGATCCTAGACACATGCTCGGAGATGTAGGAGTGGATGTCGCAGTTCTTCCTGTAGACATCAGCCAGCAGCTCGCCAAAGTAACGTGTGTCCAGCTTTGTTGGCTCTGGTATTTCCTTCAGCTCAGTTATCACCTGCCTCCCTGGAATCTTCTCAATCACCAGAGATGGTTTTGACTGTATGACATTAACAATCTCCACCTCTTCCACTTCTACAGCCTCCTCCTCCTCCTCCTCCTCCTCCTCTTCTACCTCCACTTCAACCTAGAAGTTCCAGAACAGAAACAGATTAATAAGCAATGTGTTTTATCTATGTCCTCTTTCAGCTTTTTTTCAGTAGTCTCGAGTGGTTAGTTAACCAAAGGCTCTTGGAAATAGACACCGCATCGTATTCAAGAGAAAGCATACATTTCTGCAAATCTGGACAACACATAACAACATAATAAAAACCAAAGATGAATAAATAACATTTCAGGCCAGAAGAAAAGTATACACGTCTGTAAGGTAATCTGTTGGTTCTTCCTTTCCTCTCCATAAATGTAGAAAGACGTGTGAGCGGGAAATAAGCCGCATAAAGCAATTCAGAATTTCACGATTCAGTATGATGACATGAATCTGTCATCTTTTGTCCGTTTCTAGGCCAATGACTACAAGGAGTGTCATTTTGTGCTTTAAGTCAATTCTCTTCTTAGCTACATGTCGAACATCTGCCAACAGGGATCGCGCTCGAAAAGAAATCCTGAGCAGACCGAATCACAGCTGCACTAAATGACATCTTAAACCTTTTTTTTAATGTCAAGAGTCAAATAATGGTTAAATAAACAAATAAATCACCGCTTATAATCTGCTGCTTTCAAAGACCCCACTGTTCTTTCTAGGAAGGTTTAAACCTGAACTACCAGGGCATGCACTCCTTTATTTACATGAGGATTACTTAAATCATGTGGAGAGACACGGCTTGGCTGGCACTTTGCATTCCAGTTCCTCCTTAAAGCTGATGGGGTTGAAGTCAAGACTCTGAGCAGGACACTCAAATACTTGTTCTTCTTTATGGCTGTATGGGAGGATGAACCATCGGGCTTCCCTGACCTGATGGCCTTCACTACAAATAAAGAGGCTATCCAGGCCTAAACCAAAAGTAATGAACAACCTTAGACATCTATAGAGGGCATTTAAAGACAGGTGGTTGAAATCTGCCATGCTGCACTTCCAAACTACACTCGATCAAAGCCAAACACATCTGTCAGCTGCAGTTGTGTGCATGTAGCAGCGGAGTCGAGTCAAGCTATCGTTGCGTAACTGGTTATTTAACACGCTGAGCTGAGCTGCTGGCCGCTGTGTGCTCTTCCCACAGAGAGCACCTTCACGCTCTGCGATCATGTGTCAGTCACTTTTGTTTGCTGACACACGAGTGCTCCAAATCAACATTGTTTACAAAGTAATGCTGACCTGTTTTTTTCCAATGTTTTTTTTTTTGCAGAATTGCAAAATACTGGCTGTTAAACCCACCAGACCTTCAGTGACATATTACAACAAGACAAACTCATCTTTGAAGCTTTTCAGCTGAGGGAAAGTCCCAAGTACTGACTGTAATTATTTATCGAGGAATAGGGAGACAGATAGAGATAGACAGCTGGAAAGACAGAGAGTGAAAAAAGTAAATGGTTTTTCACACACGATCGTGTTTTGCCGATAATGTGAGACACTAATATTTTGTTCAAGCTTACATGTAAGGGGAAAAAACATCTTGAACCAAATGAGTCAAAGTTGTCATATTAAACCTTCAAACATTTTATTGCTCAAGAGCTATTAGGTGCATGGACAACCACTCAATATAACAACTGCAATTTGATTTTATATTACATTAAACTTTCTATTCACTGCAATACAGATATATGTTTCACTAATACCCTATTTGGCAGGTATTTTTCACAGGAATACAGATTTGACTGAAATATACAAGCTGTAGGGTTTTTTTAAACTTTTAAAATTGCTTTGCAAACTTTGCAAAGTGGTTCAGCCAGATTCCACACAAGCTTGAGGAAAGATCATAAGCTGGAATTTCCCAACAATGAAGTTTACAGCGTTGTGCTATTGGAGAGCCACCAGGTCCTGCACAGAGCACTACATCAGGTTCAGCTTCTTTTACCACTGTCACAGGTCTTTATTCAGTAACACTGTGTTGCACAGTGCTACAGAGAAAGGTTTTTTAAGATGTTTCGTTCATTTTGTTCATGCACAAGACTAAAAACAAAAAAAGATTACTGCAGCATTTTTAAATAATTCTTGCAAAAATTGTTTTTGCCTTCACACAATTAAAAACTACACACATACACAAAGAGACTACTGTAGGGTTGTGTCAACAGATTGCATCAGCTTTTACTGATGAACTAGTATTCCAGCATATAACATAAATAATGTTATATGTAGCATTGTAATAATGTAATGTTGGTTAAAATGCTACCGGCTTTCCTTTATCCATGGCTCATATACTAAACTACTGTGTCATTCCTTTCAGGAAACAGTGGCACAGGACGGGAGTTTTACTATTGTTAAAATAAGGGTCAAGGAAATTCCAGAGAAGGGTAGAAAAACACGTGTAGTGAGGCTGTTTAAATGCCTGAAAGACTGCAACAAGCTCAGGTAACTTCTCACAAGCTTTGGGAAGCCAGAAATGAAAAACCATTGCTTACCTGTGTGAGTCAAGCCTGGCTAAACTATGAAAACTGCTCAAGTTTCAGAACTTTAATCCCTCAAGAAAAAGAAAGACTTATCTCAATGTTATCTTTAATTTTTGCAAAGTGAAAACATAAACATCCCTCTAATGCTGAAAAAAATCCACGGTAAGTTTCACACACATGATCTGTGTTACGTATTACGAGATGTGAGCCACAAGAGACACTGAAAGCGTCATAAAAGCATGATAAACACTAAGTAAATGCATGTTTTTATATAATAAATCACACAAAGAGACGATTTTGTTTATTAAAGCAGGTCCAGCTCTCACAGAGGAAGGAAAAACAAGTGACTCAGATGACGCATAACTCTGGAATTTGACAGATTGTAAATCCTATCTAGACACTGCAAACTTTGAGGCTGATTAATGATCCCACACAGAGCTCAACGGTCACAACAGTGCCAGAGATTGGCACTACTTTCTGCTGTTTTCAATTACTAAACAATAAGCTGAAAATGGGAAACAAAAGGAATAAGTCGGCTAGACAAAAACTATAACAGCATGGAGGTAGGTGTGTCTGCTACAGTGCCATGTCTGTGTTTCCTGCAGAGAAAAGGAGTGTAGAACTGACAGATAGATCAGTCTGGACACAAACACGACTCTGAAATAAGCCACTTGTTATCAGCAGACCTGTTGGTAATGGCCTGCAATCTATATAATATTATTATTTTTGACAGGTTAGGCCCTTTGAGCAAAAATCAATATTATCAATAAATTAAATTAAAATTAACCTTGACTCCTGAACTCAGGGAGGAAAAACAAAAGGAAAAGAAAAATGTTACTAAAATATTTCTAATGTAAATCATTCATGAATATCAGCAGTTAATATTATGTGCGTAATGTGTGTGTAATATTTGCTTTTTTTGCACTATTTTAAAACCTAAAGATGTGTTGGCTACTCAAAAAAAGAAATATACATATATCGTCAGTATATGGCTACAGATTAAAGCAAATGCAACGAGGGTTATCATGTTTACCATCTCAAATGATTGAGCTGCTCCACTTTGATTTTCTTCTTCCTAACTAGAGATAAGACTGTTTTTACCTGCGATAAGAAATCAGGTATTAAAGGTTGGAGAAAAAAAACTGAAATAGCAGCAGCTTCCTGTTTCCAGTGCAAACAAAACCCTTTCAGCTCTTAGTGGCTGTCAAAGGCTATGAATGGAGTTTCCACAAAGAGAAGTAACTCAATAACTCAACTCAATACATCATCACCTCACTTCTTCACCATGGCAGGCCTTCTGGTGAATGTGTGTATGTGTCAGTGTGTGCGTGTGTGTGCGTGTGTGTGTGTGCGTGTGTGCAGGTCAGTGCACGAGCCACACAGGCTCTCAGAACTCTGAGTGACTGAGAAACACTAGAGATTGTTACTGGAGAGAGGAGAGTCACATTACCACACAAGCCTCTTTGTGTGAGTCTCTGTGAGTGTCTTTGTGCGTGTATACTGAAAAAAAAATCCTATCATGCATTTTTTTAAGTCTTTTTAAACTTTTATGAATTATTGAGCCAGGAACAGTCAGAAATCACATTAAAATAGGTAGTGAGTTGAAGGTGGCTTGCAAAGCTGCTTGCACATAGACATCTACTATTGGCAGACTGAAACAGCCTAAACTGAACTGCCTATTGAGATTCGTATATAATACCTTCTGAGTGAGGTTTGGACTGTGTAGAAGAGGAACGGAGCTCCGTGATTATCCGTCTCACTGTACCTATGTATATATTTTCACCTGGTGTCACTTTTGTAAATAAACCTTTCTCTAAAGCATCAGAGTCCTGCGAGTGAGTCCTCTGCCTAACATTCTGTGACAGTTATAACTCAGCTGCCCCACCAGCTTTAGGACTGTGGGTGTTTATCAGCAGAGAAGACTAGATGGTATACTAGTAGATGGTATACTCATTCAACAGCATTCTTGCTTCCCCACAATGTGACTCCCTTCTTTACCATCCTAAAATTAGGCTTGAATGCCTCACATACCACACAGTGGTGAGAAAAACCCTCTAAGGAAGCATCCGTGCATAAACTTTCCGAAGACTTCAGCTCAAATGCAGCTAATCACTATCACTTTCGCAGGAAATAGTTGTAAAGATTGCCTCCTCCACAGCGAACATGTCTGTCAACAACCATCCTGCTTAATTACCCATAAACCTGTAGTTCTTCATTTAGCAGAGAAGGCCTCCACATGCCTGTATGACCTCACTACAACGCCTGGGCATGCTCTCAATGAGGTGGCGGATGGTCTCCTGAGAGATCTCCTCCCAGACCTGGACTAAAGCTAAAGGATCCGCCAACTCCTGGACAGTCTGTGGTGCCTTCATCTTGCAGGAACTGCTAACACACTCCAGCCACATGAGGTCTAGCACTGTCTTGCATTAGAGGGAACCCAGGGCCAACGCACCAGCATACGGTCTCACAAGGGGTCTGACAATCTCATCTTGGTACCTAATGGCAGTCAGGCTACCTCTGGAGAGCACATGAAGGGCTGTGCAGCCCCCTAAAGAAATGCCACCGCACACCATTACTGACCCACTGCCAAACCGGTCATGCTTATGGAGTCTGTTTCTGACCATTTGAGCAGACAAATGCACATATGTGGCCTGCTGGAGGTCATTTTCCAAGGTTCTGGCAGGGCTCTTCCTGTTCCTCCTACAGCCTCTTCTACATCTCATGATGTACTAGTCTGTCTCCTGGTAGCACCTCCATGCTCTGGACATTGCGCTGACAGACACAGCAAACCTTCTTGCCACAGCTTGCATTTATGTGCCATTGATGACCTACACTACCTGAGCCACTTGTGTGGGTTGTAGACTCCACGGAGCTAACCTGACCTAAGATGACCTCTGAGATTGAGTTTCCAAACCTTAGGATCGCTCCTCTGTTATTCTAAGTTCATATCTGTTTATTTTGGACAGCCGTTTTTGGGTTGTTTTTTTTTGCTTTATTTTGTTAAACAACTGATTGCACCACCTTATGGCATATAAGCATTTAACTAATGGAGAAAAACAGAGTAATTTTGAAAAATGTCTTTAGCTGCAGCCCTGTTCCAGTTCGTAAGAGAACCACGTTATTCTCTAAAATCTGCTCCATGTAGGCAACTCAAGTGCTTTCACACAAAAGTGGGAAAACATGGCAGGCAGTGTGATGGAAGAGACCAAAACTACTGCAACTAAGACAAAAGTACTCCGGTTTGATAAAAATGTATGCTATCGTCAAGCACTTCAAGATTTTGCTTCACAAAAAGCAAGAAACACATGCACAGACATGCTTTTTACTTTACCTTGCAAAAGCTGGGGCCTTCATATAACACATGAATTTGTTACCATGTGAAATTTGCATTTCATTGCACCAGATGTCACAGGCAAACCCGCTCCCACATCATAAATATGCTAACATATAGCATTTTGACTTCAGCCTATACAGACTTGCAACTGTAAACTTGTATTTGAATGCAAAGCAGCAGCAGATCAGTGTGTCTTATGGCCACTGCAGGTCGATTGGCTCTGTGACAGCAGCAGTTTAATTAGTAACGAATTTTAGAGAAGCGTCCCTTGCATGTGTGTGGAAGTCTGTGTATGTTGTGTGAGAGAGAATAGGTAAAACATTGTTTTACTGCAGGTTACATTTTCAAAACTGGTCCGCCTACTTTTTTCTCCTTTGATCTTCCCGTGTTATTCTCTAGAATTTAAGCCGAGCCTTGGCTGGTAACAAACATGATGTAGGTCACAAGTAATGGTTACCTGGTCAGGGCAAAGGAAAGGTTATATCCATTTTCTTCTCTGTAGGCAGCTGATACAAGTCAGATCTACAAAAACAGAGTTTGAGCTTGAGTAGAGTCAGTTATGCCACACCTTCCATTCAGGGATAAATGATACTCTTTGTTAATCAGTCGTGTTGTGTTGCTTTTGGAAACATTTTATCTGCTGCTGTCACATACTGTACAGCCTATGAAACATGACTTCACTTGACCAAAAAGAAAAATGTGAACAGCTTCTGAAAAGAAAAGCTGGGACTTTGATGAGAGGCAAAGCACACAAGTCCAGTTCTTTTTGCTTCAAGCGCTCGGGGCGACGATTACCCGGATGACCCTGAACTTACACAGATGTGACGCAGTTTTTTTTTATTATAGCATTCAAATTTCTACATATTACATATGTTACTTTACCCAAGCTAAAAGAAAGTTGACTAAATCTGCTCCTCCTACAAGGTGTGTTATGTAGCAGGAACACAGACTGTATATAATAGATGCATGATGCACGCTCTGGTTACTGGACTTCTACGCCAGCATTTTGGTCTCTGCCATGTGGGTTTTTGCAGTGATCATATTTGAATAAAAGGGTGGAGTACCAAGATATCAACAAGCTAACGCAAACAAGCTTGGTTAGCTGTTCCACCTGCACCTTAAACAGTCCAGGTGTAATAGCCAACCGCGTATATCTGCACATTAGTAACAGTCTAAATAAAATACTATCATTTCATGGATGATGTGATATCCTCATGTTGGCGTTGTTCCCAGATCATCATAATTAATGTTTTTCCAGGGTCAACATTCCAAGTGACCAATCACCTTCTTGTGACGTCATACTTTTGCGACCTTGAAAAATAGCCGCCTTACAAAAACAAATGTTGTCACGCAAAATTGCAGCAGCTTCCGTGATCACTTTACAAACATAAGTCAAGACAATTTGAACTAAGAGGCCTACACTAATGGTTGTGTGCTGAATCTATGAATCAAAAGGGTTAGGGTTAGTTTCAAGGCGGGTCTTTCGAAGTCGCAGGTGATTGGTCACTTGGAATGTTGCCCCTGGAAAAACATTAATTATGATGATCTGGGAACAACGCCAACACGAGGATATCACATCGACCATCATTTCATACGTTTGTACCTCGAAGCAATTAATATCATGTCACATAATTCCATTAAAAATACCTCAAACATGGAAAAAGAGGTCACCTTTAGTGACTCCGATACACCTGTAGGCCATAACCATGTTCAAACCTTCACCCACTATTTAGCTTTCATGAAACTATCTAGAGAGCCCTAAACAGCTTTTTGTATTATGCGCTAAGGCTACGTCCACACTACTGCGTTTTCATTTGAAAACGCATCTTTTTGTCTTCGTTTTGGCCTCCCGTCCACACTGAGACAGGGGAAAACGGAGCGTTTTTAGAAACGCTATCCAAAACGCATAAATTCGTTTTTGGCGTAGTGTGGACGGCCAAGACGGAGGTTTTTTAAAAAGATGACGTATGTTAGTCATATGATACAGTCATGTGACCACTTTAACCAATATGGTCAGACGGTATCGTACCGCAGTTGTTAGTGGTTTTTAGTGGCCGTGTTGAAGATTAATATGTACTCATTTGTGACTCGGAGCAACAGCTCCACCTCATTATCATTCCATTTGACACATTCGGTGCTTTGTCGCGCCA
>VUQR01025210.1:0-22880 GCA_015108515.1 Hemichromis elongatus | reverse complement strand
TCACTCACAAGTACTCCGTAGTCAGTATCTGCACTTGGGTCCTTCTCTTGTCACTCCCTACGTTTGCCTCTGCAGCCATGACACTCCCCTTTCCACAGACAATCATCAGCAGTGACTTTTGTTTTGAACTCAGGGCCAAAAAAAATGTGTCCACTATAACAACCAGGGCACTGCAGAGGATATTTTAGGGAACACTTTACAGAGACAAAAAGTGCAGATTTTAGCCACCAGTTTCAAATCAGCAAAAAGAAATTAAAAATGCATGACATGAAAGCGTTCGGGTCTTAATAATGCACTTGTACCTGGAGGGCAACAAATGCAGTTTGCACCCAGATGCAACAATCTGATGGAAAACCGAGAACCACAGGTTGAGGCTTTTCCAGCAGCAGATTAGTGCCCATGGTTTGATTTGGCACGGAAAGTGAACGTCCACATACTTTGTTTATACGTTTTTAAAACTTTAGGCAACATAAACTTTGTTAAGGTAAATACTAAAATATGTTAGTAGAAGTTTAATATTTAAATATTGCCAGTATGTAGGATCATTGATCTAAACTCAAAGTGAATGTTTTACCTGTCTTTGATGGCGTCGGTGGTTTGGATTTGAGAGAAGAAATGTCTGACTCATCATCCACTTTTTCCTCCTCTTCATTCTTCTGACAGGTGGCTGAAGAGTCGTTGCCAAGACCTGACAGAGAGGCAAGAAGAGCACTGCTGGTAACAACAGAATTTTCTTAAAACAAGATGATTTGGCAAAGATCTGATGCCGGATGCCCTTCCTGATGCAGCTCTCTCCAGTTATCTGGGGTTGGGACCTGCAGTACACTGGCTTGTCATGCAGACACATTGTGTGATGAACTTTACAGAAACTATTTGCTTGATGCTCATTTCTCCTCTGTAGTGGAAACTAGATCCTGAAGTACCACAAATATTACTCATGAACATCTGCACCAAAAATGCTGTTTTGGATTGTTTCAGGACACTTTACCCACTCAGTGTGATTTGTATGCAATAAAAATTGGCGATGGATACTCTAATAAGATTGTTCCACCCAATGAGGTTGCAATTTGGCATCAGTTTGATGTGCACAGTGCATTACAAAAAGTAAAAGGAAAAAGGTAAAAGGAGTATTTAACTAAACCACAGAATTTTTTTTTAAAAAGTACAGTAAAAAGTATTTGTACTTCCCACCTTTTTCCTCCATCACGTCTTTAGAGGGGAGTGTATCCGCTTCCTTTTCCCATTTCCAACGAAAGGATTCTCTCATTTTCTTTAATGCATTATCAAACGTTGGCATACTGGGTTCTTAAAAAGAAAAGCACACAGTTTAGTGTAGTTTTAATGTCAGACTGCAGACATCATTTCTGGTGTTTTGTTTTCTCCACTTTCCACAGACAAGCATCAGCAGTGCTTTTTTGTTTTGAACTTAGTGCCAAAAAAACTGTTGTTGTATTTTTGTCCACTATAATGACCGCTGCAGATAACATTTCAAAAAACATTTTACAGAGAAAAAAATCATTTGTAAAATGTGCAGATTTTAGACACTTTGGTTTGTTCTTTCATGACTGTATTATCTTAAATATGAAAGCTGATAATAGGGATTTTTACCGGAAGATGTTTGGAGTTTTTATAGTAATAGTAATATAGATGTACGTTTAGTTTTTAATATGCTGGTCAGCCAGCCATCAGAAAACTAAGTCCAAAGTGTCACATATAAATAATTACAGGCATTTAATAATAAAAACAAGCTCATTGTTCAGTCTGGAGCAGCTCTTGAACCTGAAGTGGTGACTTTTCCAGCAGAAGATTAGTTCCCATCAAGTGCCCCTCCATGAATCGCTGCCCTGGTGGAGGGATTTGTGTGTTCAAGAGATCCCAGGGCTATGATGTTGGGGGGGCTGTCCCCTGGTAGGGTCTCACGTGACAAATTGGTCTTGGGTGAGGCACCAGATAAAGAGCAATTCAAAAACCTGTATGAGAAAACCCAGGGAACAGTTTCCCCTTCCCAGGATAGGGTTACTGGGGCTCCGCCCTGGAGCCAGAGTGTTCCCTGTGCCTTCGGATCAGGAAACGTATCGTGACTGTTGTCTGCCCCTGTGTGCTGAATGACAGTTCAAGAGTATCCGGCCTTCCTGGAGTACCTGAGTAGGACGCATGAGGGTGACCTGACAAACATTGTGTTTGAAAAAGATCTGCAAGATTTTCAACTTACACCTCAGACAGAACTTTGAAAGCATTCTTAGGAGACAGTAGCGGCTGGGTTCTTCAAAGACAGGGACTGGAGGATGTGCTCCAACTTTAGGGGGATCCCACTTCTCAGCCTTCCCAGGAAAGTATATGCCAAGGTGCTGAGTGAGGGGAGTGGAAGATTGACAGAGGGATTGGTTGGCTGCAGTGATACGAATGTTGTATCGGTCCGTTGTGGTGAGCATAAAAGCAAAGCTTTCAAATTTACCGGTCGATCTACATCTCCACCCTCACTTATGGTCAACAATTTTGAGTAGTCGCCGAAAGAACGAGATCACAGATACAAATGAGCTTTCTCCACAGGATGGGTGGCCTCTCGCTTAGAGATAGGGTAAGGTGTTCAGCCATCCTAGAGGGGCTCAGGGTAGAGACGCAGCTCCTCCACATATCAAAAGGAGCCAGTTAATGTTGTTTGGGCATCTGACAAAGATGTCCCCTGGGCGCCTCCTGGGTGAGGTGTTCCAGGCATGCCCGACCAGGAGGAAGCCCTTATATCTCTTGGCTAGCCTGGGAATGCCCCCGTGACCCGGCCCCGAATAAACAGAAGAAGATAGATTGATGGATGGTCAATCAGGCCTTGTCACTCAACAGCAGATCTAGGCCTCAATAATGCACTTGTTCAAAATGCAACAAATGCAGTTTGGAGCCAGATGCAACAATCTGGCATGAGAAAGTAAATCTCTAAATATCCAGTATGTAGGATCATTGATCTAGTATTAAGGTTTAGAAGTTTCACCTGTGTTTGACCGTGTTAGTGGTCTGGATTTGTGAGAAGAAACATCTGACTCGTCATCCTCTTTTTTCTGGTTGTTCTTTGGAGAGGTGGATGCAGAACCTGCATGCAGACCTGATAGAGAGACAAGAAGAGCAAATTAGTAAAAGCTGCTTTTTAAACTGACTGTTTAGACCCTAGTTTAAAAACACATTTATCTTTGTGGTGTCAGAGTGATACAAAACCAACTATCTAAGGTTTAGTTTCATTGATGTGGGTGTTTGTGTGTCCATGGCTTTGACATTGTTTGTATAATGCAAACTGAAGAACAAAAGTTTAAGCCATGTTGGAAACTGAACAGGCTGGTACACCACAGTGCCAGTGAAAGTGAAACTCATCAGCAGAGGAGTGAAAAACAGTCTGACCTGATTTCTAATCAGATGATGACTTAGAGTTAATCACATGATGTGTGGTAAATTACCTAATGTGTACAACTGAAATGTATAACTGTATCATTGATAGAGGCTGAAAAGTTCAGCATCTTAAAATAAACACTGGGTAAAATGTTGCTGTGGTGTCTTTATGTTTCTGTATGACGTGTCTTAAATGTAGCTGTTTTGATTTGGTTCTTTTTCTGTATGACATTATTAATCCCCCATCACTGTGGAGGAATTTTGCCCCAGTGTTCTTTACAATGAGCGTCATTGTAAAGACTTGTCCTGCCACAGGGTTCCAGCTCTGGAATTTTTCTGGAATGATTCAATTAATCAATTCTTGGCTTTTTATTGCCATTCAGTGGTAGATTTGCTGCAGTGAATGAGATCATTGTCCTGTTGCATGGCATATTTTGGGCTAGATGGTTTCCACATTTGACTGCAGCAGACTTTGGTGTACAGAGTAATGTCATGTGTTCTCTGGCTGGTAAATAAGCCCAAGCCTTCACCTCAACGGGAAGGATAACAAGAACAAAGGGCCAAACTCAGATAACCTTAAGCTGAGGACAGACTAGTATATGGCTTCTTCCACCCTCTTGCACAGACTGAAAAGCCTTGCAGTAACACACATTTTGATATGCTCCACTGCAAAAAGAATCGGTTGATGGTTTGTGCTGTGATGCTCTTAACGCTACACAAAAAAAGGAAAATGGTATTTTGCTATTAATGTGATGGGAAAAACACATTTTTATGGAACATAATAGACATTAAACTTCTAGGAGAAAAAAGCAATGTGTTTACATCTTCCATATATTTAAAGTTTGAATGGATTTCTTGTATGTTTACCGCCACTGGTTAATATTAACTCCAGGAAAACCCTGAGGAAAGTTTCACTCCTCATTTATGAACCAGGTGTTCCTTCATTTAGCAAACAAACATAACATACATGTTTCAACAAGTTGTTTTGTTTTGTTTTTACCTCTGCCGAGGAGATTAGGCTTTATTAGAGTTTCCGTCCATGTGTGTCTAGTGTGTCACAAGTTTAGTGTGCATTTTTTCATACTGCCAGTGCCAGTGGGGTATACAGGTATAAAGAGCATCTTAGGGAAACAGATGTCCACAAATCTACAAAAAAACACTAAAAACTAAAAACTATTGAACAATTTCACAACAATGTTCCTTAGTCTAAAGTTGTAAAAACTTTGAATAGCTCAGCATCTACAGTACATCATTAAGCTTTAAAGAATCTGGAGAAATCTTTTGGCGTGAGACACCAGGCCAAAAATCAATAATGGATCCGAGTGATTATCAGGCCCTTAGGCAGTCACACTGTACGACACGAGGAACACTCCCTGAAATTACTGTTTATAAACACAGCTCACTGTGACATCCCGAAATGCAAATTAAAGGACAAAGAAGAAGCAATATGTGTTCATGATCGTTAACTAAAATAAACTGAGGCACGATGTAAAAATGTTCCTCGGTCAGATGAAACATGGACGCTTAGTCCTCTGGACTAAACAAGAGAAAGACCACCCAGCTTGCCATCAGTGCTTACATTTGACAGCAGATTTGATAAAGATCAAAAGTACTTACTGGCTGACAGATGCTGTAGAGAAGCTGCAGAGTTTTTTCTGGATGCATATAATTTGAGTAGGACATTGGATTCCTCGCCACTAGGTGTCGGAGTTTTCCGTGATTGACGACGTAAGCGCTTTCTAAACTTATTTATTATACTGTTCTTCTTGGTGGGGTTCTCAGTGGACTTGTCCATCATGTGTGACATTTTATTTCCTTATCTACTCAACTGTGAGAAAGAACACAAAGGAAACTTTTAAAGACAAAATATGTTCAATTTAAAGTAACTAGTCTGTTTTGAAAATGTAAGGAGGAGAACAGGAGCACAGATGTTCATGTTAAAATGTGGGCACTAAAAGTAAAAAGGTGACAGAAAAATAAATAGAATAGAACAATCTGTTGTTTGTAATTTGGCAGCATTTGCTCTCATCTCCTCGGTCCTGAAATACTGTTTATCTGCTGTTTATCGTTTTCAAGGCCTGGCGAAACTTCCATTCGTCCAGATTAATAAATATTTGAAGAACATGCTGCACACCATGATGAGGTATGCCAAGTTTTCAGCTAATAGGTCTTTGAGAATTACCTTGTTAGTACAAAAATACGAGTTTATCGGTCGTGTTAGTAATAGTGTAATAATAATAATACAAATAATAATAATAATAATAATTGAAGTTAGATGTAACTAAATAGTTTATTTATAGGTAGTTACAGTAAAGAGAAAGGATGTGCTTACCTCCGGTTTGACGCAGGTAATAGACAGTCCCGCAGCTTCTTTCGATTTCTAGTTCAGGTTTGGCAAGTTGGCGTTTGCAAAGGGCTGCCTGGAGGGAGGGGTTAAAGAGCGTGTGCAAAAAAAGAAGAAAAAAACAACAACACGTGTTGCTTTCCCAGAAACTGGTCAGCTTCCAGTCATCCTATCTAAACTCTGACTGAAACCAGAGCACATGTGCTTGAGCTTGAGCTTGCAAGCCCTAGAAGGACATCAATGAAGTAGAGACTTACACCATTCAAACTTCATCTTCATGTATCATAAGGCACGTGGTACAATGTTTAATCCTGCCCATCCGTGCACTGCGACAACTTTGCATACTGAGTTTTATTTACTTGAAGGATTAAAAATAGCTGCATAATCGTTGACAGTCTTGCAGTGGTTGCTGAAGAATAATATACAACAACAGGTGTCAAAATAGTAAAACCTCTCGACACCAGTGTGTTGTATTGTACTTGTGAGACTTTTTCTTCTCCGCTGTTTTCTTAGAGATGTAAAGAAGGGAAACTGTGCAATAGATCACAACAGGACAAAACAGAGAAAGTACCTGACTCTCATGCGGGTCACCACTGATATACATGCAGATAAATGTGCTCAAGTAATAATGAAATCAAATCCAGTGTGATCTCAGACCACTAGAGGGCAATGCGTGCTATATTTGTTTCAGGCCAGAAACTATTGATTGAATCTCCGTGTCTACATTTTTCTGGTAAATGAAAAATGGAGCAAAACTTTAGTGTTGTTTGCAAAACTGATAAAAATTCATTAATATCTTCAAATGCAAAGCACCAGTATCAGATGTAATGTCACTATTTAATCAAAGATTACATGTGAAACAACGTTCTAATGTTTCAGTATTATTTATCACTTGATTTCATGTTATTTCAGCATTATACATACGTACCACCCTGGATTATTACGATATGTAATTATCCAGGGTCATCAATGCCCCTGTATATGTAATTATTTTCATTACACGTGTGTTCATTCCTGTGCTGGTAGTTTAAATGTTACCTTTGTCCACAGTGAGCATTACCAGTTACTTCCTTAATTTTGTTGATGGTACTGCGCTGTTTGCAGTCCACGGATTTCCATGACACTGCTTATTTCAGGATCATCTCTGAAACACAAAGGCTGCTATTGAGCACAGGCATCAGATTAGTGTTGCATAATAAACTGAAAGCTGTGGCGTGAAGGACGTGTGTTTGCGAGTCCAGCTGTCCACGAGCCTCACAGGTTAAATTCTAATGTAGATTTCTAAAATTCTCATCTTACTCTGAGGAAATCTGAGTAGGTAGTATTTGTTGTATCGTGCTGAACAAATGTTGAAGATTCTCTACTTTGATTACTCTAGTATCATTTCATTTAAATGTAAGCCTGACCCAATTTGTGTTTAGTCAATTAATTTGCATTTTGTTACCACAGAAACAACTTGCAAATGATAGGTAGATGTCTCTAAATGTGGCATAAGGCTCGAAAAGTCTCCTCTGATGCCTAAATATAGATTAAATTACATATGAGTTATGTGTTATTATATATAGACAATGCTTGTGGTCTGTTTGACCCTGTGTGAACCTGCATTTTATAATAATTTGATAAAGTAAAATAAAATAAATTATGTGTCATTATGATGTATGAAAATAGTTTTGCACAATCCGATTTAAAATGTTTTTTCCAGTTTAGACTAAATGTATTATTCAGTAGGTCCATCATTTATTGAATGCATTCTTGTAATTTTGCTTCTGTGTGCCACCACAGTGCATTTTAAATAAAACAATCAAGAAGCAAAGGTTTTAGTAAAAGTGTTGCATTGACTGTTTGGAGTTACATTCGTTTTTATGCACAGTTCCCAATTTTTAGAGGCTCAAAAGTAATTAGATAGTTGCACTTCCACAGCTAGGTGAGGCCTGTTCCCAAAGCACTCCATGACAAATTAAGCAGATAAACATTTGCTTAATTTATGAGAGGCTAAACAGTCTACTGCATGTTATGTGAATGTAGGAGCACAGACTGGAATGTTTTTTATTAGCCTAGTATTACCATTGAACATCTTACACATATAAAAAAAAACAACACAACAAAGGTTACACACAAGTTATTAAAAAAAACAAAAAACGGGGACCCGTGTCAAATGACTTCACATAATCAGTTAATCTGTCTCTGCCTAAGGATGAGCCTGAAACTAAGGATTCATTTGCATCTGTGGACAGCAGCAGACTGCACAGTGTTTGTTTTTATTATAGAGTAAAAACTGGAGGGTACATGTTTAGTTATAAATGTATGTCAGTGTAAAAAAACAAAACAAATGAGGGAACACACAAATGCCCGAGAAATTTAAGTCAGTCAGAATTACTCATGGATGTGCAAACATTAACAGTGTCATAAATCATTCATCGCTGTGCTTCCACCAGCAGCAGTGTATGTGATGTCTGAGGTGCAGAGACCTGCACCCATGCCTCACAGCTGTGCCGACACAGTATTGCTGGTGCTTAATTAGGAGCTATACATTGTGTGCTGCTTAGGACATGACTAATTTGTTGCACTAAATATTAACTCTCACAAATGTATGAATGTGAACGTTTTTATTATTATTATTCTATCAAAATCAAATTATAAGTATTTGTTTATAGCTTTAGTCTACATTTTTTAACAAATGTTAGGTTTGAGTAAATTGTCAGTTGGAGCTGATACCGTTTGTGTGATATTAGGTTTCTGACTGTTAAACCACATTACCACCTGACTCATATAACTTGTAAATGGAGTATTTCAGGATCTGAGTACTTCCTCCAAAACTGTGGCGCTAAAGAGAGTATAAGAGCTGAGGGAGTGCTGTTTCTGTGTCTTCTTTTCTGTTCTTTTCTCTTTTCGTTTGTTTATACATTTTCATTGAAAACCAAATGATATTCTGCAGAATAAACAGTTGTCAAGTCTAACATCTGGTAAATTACACAATGGGAAACCCAAGATGCAACTGAAGTGTAGACACTTGGCTCTCGGGGTCAAGGAAAATAAATTGCATTGAAACAAACAAATAAAAAACTAACTTTTGCTTTTTTATTAACAGATATTGTGGTCTTTCATTATTCTTCCTAAATGATACAGAGTTAAGTTTGGAGTTGATTCCTAGTGCAGTATTTGCAACTGGATGCGGCTGAAATGTACAGATTGTTATCTGTATATCTGTTTTTTATGCTCTTTTTGAGCTTCTTTGTGTTTCTTTGTACTCACCTTTTCCCTGTGTCTCCTCCATGTCCTTGTCTTTTCTTACCTCTGGTTTCTCCCCTTTGTTTACTCAGTTCTAGTGGTAACTGTGTGATATTAGGTGTCTGACTATGTTTGCTGGATCTCCTCCAGGGTGTGCACAGTGGCATTTTGGTGTGCACCATGAATGTTCTCCCCCAGCTGCTCCAGGAAACTACACTGGAAATATGCGATGACACTCTGACTCTGAGGAATGAACTCAATGTACACAATGCTGTAAATTTTTTTTTTTTTTTTTTTAAATGATGAGCATGCTACTGAGCTCACTACAACCCTGATGCACTTTCTTCAGGAATGAAAAGTACGAATGCTTAGATGGAAATCAGTTGAAAACTGTGGAGCTGTAGCTGAAAAACTAGTTCTCATCACCAGCAATGATCCCTCACAGAAAAGTCATGTTCATTTCAAAGAGAATCACATGTTTACTTACTGGGCATGTTTGGGGCTGTGGTGTAATTACAGCTTGAGTCGTGAGCAAGCACTTAAAGACAGTAAAACAGCAGCCTTACAGGAGTGAACTTAGAAATGACTTAGAGGAAGGAGGATCAGCTAAAATCAGGGGAAGGTTGTTGTAAGTCTTTCATATGGGTCTTTGTCAGATTGCCTGTGTGCATTTTGCCCTTCAACCTGGTCTGCTGGTTTGTATCAAGTTTAGTTTTTGTATTTTTATTTGTTCCTTCCTTAAATTTAGTGCGTCATTTTAGAGAACAGAGCCCCTCTTCAGTTTTGCATATAGTTCTTGTTTCTGTGTTTGGGTCGATTTTGAGTCACACTTGACAAATGTTGACATTATTGCAAATGAAATCATAGCTCATTGTCTTCAGCTGTCTGAATTTTGGAAGATTGTTTTATGGTATTTTGCTGCAGCTGTTTCAGTGCTTCACCAGTCTGACATCAGGTGACTGATTCAGACACCTCAAAGTCTGCCACTTATTTACCTTTTTAAAAAAAAGTGCTAGCTTGCATTATAGTCCACATGTAGCTGAGTCACTGTCAAATCCATTTAACTGCTTTTGACCTTCACTGACCAGAAATTAATGCTCTTTTGTCACATCTTCAATAAACAAAAGTGACTTCGAAAAATCATGCATCACGTGATCCAGTGTTTTACAGAGGGAGTATTATGCTTCAACAAAATCCTTCATGATCATGATATCTGTTTGTCTTTCCCAATCGTTCTGTCACATGACTTTTTTTTAAGGGGTTTGTCTTTACTATGGAAAAGATCCTGTGATCATCCACCATTGATGCTGGGCGTTTTATTACCAAACTCACCAGTGTAATTATTTCCTCAAAATGCACTAAAGTTGTTTATTTTTTCGACTACAAATTTTTCATCTATCTCTAATTGTTTGTTTTTGTGGCTTAGGTATGAGTCACTTGAATCAGGTGACTACATAATAGACTACATAATTTGCAAATGATGACAATGGTGGGTAACGTTGCACCATTCAGTAAGGAACATTTTCCTCTTTTAATAGCCTGCTAATAATAACTTGAGGTCTTGATCTGGCAACAAAAGTTGTTGGTGAACTCCAGCAGACGTCTGTCACGATGGTTTTTCAACAATGCCCTGCAGACATTTTTACTTCCACTCCAGGCAGATGTCTTCAGAAGCACCGAGACCCAGTTTTGTTGATCAGTCTTTTGCTGTGTGTCGGGTTTTTTTCCGTTTTTTTTTTGCTGGTAGAGTGTGACACTTACCAATACTCTTCTTGTCAGCACAGTGACAAACAACGCGATCTGGCCTTTGCTTTCTCCCTCAGGTTTACATTCACCAGAAGTAGTGGCTGATGGTCTGCTGTGACCTATTTTTCTTGCTCCAGGATGTTGCTCTCAGGTGTGCAGGACTCTGTTTTTGGTGCATAATGATGGCCTGGTGGGAATCTGATGCAATGAAAACCAACACCTTCACATAAAAATCTAAGGTAAACACTTAGTTGTCAGTTTATTAGGTTGTCGCGAACCCAGTGACAAAAAGGACAAGACAAATTAGTATAAAATTACCACAATTAAGGTAATAAATAACAATAATAAACACAAGGTGTAAGGACTAAAAGTGGGAGGAACGTCGATGGTTGATGGATGAATGGGATGAATGGGATGAGCAAATGTCCCCCAAAAAAGCTAAAACCAGGAGGTGAGGAAGTGAGGGAGTGAAAGAATGTTAATAGCAGGCTTATTTAAGCTCTGTGTGGAGGCTCACGCAGGTGTGCCCAGAACAGCCTCTGCCTGCAAAGTCTGCAAAACCTGCAGTGAGAGCAGAAACCTGAGGGGTCATAAAAACCCTCCCGTAGTTGGTGTTGTATGAATATTATTTATCTAAATCTTCCTGCTATTCTTTTTATTAAAAAATTAGATCTAAGCAACAGCCAGGTACCATCCTGAGCATCCTACATTTTGATATTTCCTGCTCTTTTCTGTTACGTTTGAAAAATGAAATGAAACCTAGAACTCAGTTCAAATTCAAAATGCTAAATTTTGCAGCCCCCCTTGCCCTGTCCTCGTCCAATTTAGGAAACACTGGGCGAAGTTCCAGTAAATAAGGCTAGGATTTGCTCTGCTGTGTGCTCCTTTACAGTTCGTTGGCTGTTGCAGCCTCTGTGTTACAGCGCTAGTTTCACACACCCACACACCGGCGCAGAAACATATACCACCCACATCACTGTGTGGTGTCACCTTGTACCCATGGGCAGCCCTGGAGTGAAGAGGAATCTTAATGCTGCTACCGCTCATTGAAATGCACTAACACTTATGGCTCGCACAGCCTGAACACTGCAAGTGCTGGAATACCACAGAGTCATGCTATTTGGAAAAAATATCACATTAGACTGAGAATCTGACTAATGGAAATCAGATACATTCATGCCGCTCAGCCAGACTTGCAGTTTATAGGTGACCCAGACAGCTTTGAGGATTTCTTCCCATCAATCGCAGACAGAGAATCACCTGACAGAGATGTACATCCATTACTGCTGAGTCCTCATCACTGCATGAACTCTGCTCTTTGGAGACAGCAGAAGCAGAATAATCAACCAAGCAAAGCTGCACTGTGTCGGTGATGTGTCCATTCTTTAAAACAATTCAGGATCTTACCAAAGAACTTATATTTAAATATAAAAAAATTATTAAATCCATCTCTTTTCTGCATTTTCATCCTTTTTATGCTCTCATCCTTTTACTCACTTCAGTTTCAGTAAAACATTCTCAGCACAGTTCAGCTGGATCAGCTAATTGAAAGCGAACGAGATGTCCTAGATTCTTTTTCATATTTAAATTCAGATGATATATTCTTTGAGTCATTTTTAAGTAGTTTTATTTTCTTTCCCCAGGATGAGATGATGAAGAAAATAGCCTGCAAGGCTTCTTCTGCAACTTACCCCGAGTGCATTTAAGTTCTCTACGAGCTGTCAGTCTATCAGAGTTACTGCTCCCGAGCTGCTTCACTCTTTTAGCAGACACTGAGGCAGACTGGTTGTTATGCATCTCAGTCATGATCAGTCATAATGTCTTTTAAATTTTATATTGTCTTTAGAGAATAATCGAGTTTTATTTTAACCACATTAGCATCACTCAGTTCTCCTGACCTGTTATCTACTAACAAAAAGCCCTCAGCCAGAAACTTCTGCGTTCAGTTTGATTCTGCTCTCGCATTAAAAAGTTGTCCAGTCTTTCTTCTGCGACTCCTTCCTCTCTGGCATTAATGAAAGGTCACTCTCGCCTCCACCTGGTTCAGACTCCAGCGGCTCAGCTTCATGCGGGGGAAACACGATCCTGCAGTGGTCCTAAGCACAGACTATGGACAGCTGCAGATCATCTTTATGTCTTGTAGCCATTTATTGTCACTAGGAGGAAGTGTCACAAACGAATGGTCTGTGGGCTCCTTTTTCTTGTTTTGTTGATCCTTGACAGCAAAAGGAGAAGAGCAAAGTTAGAACGTACAAAGTGCTGAAGTGAAGCAGAGTAAAGCGTCCACCTTATCCACTGCCTGTGCATGCTGTATGTAGATCATGCTTTTTTATCATTGTGGTAAACTCAGTTGGCACTCCTGTTCCTGTTCTAGTTCTTTTCAGCCAATCAGTGACCTACCATAGCATCATCCACCTAAGGCTTTGTGGTGTTGGATCTTTGGAGGATTGCACATGTGTTTGGATGTTTGCATAGGTTTAGAACCCCTCTCCGTGGACTCTGAATATGCAAATACCTACACAGAGCCTAAAGACACAAATGCATAACCATAACTAATCATTACAGGTTCGGCGAGACAGCATATCCCTAACGCTGACTTCTCTTTATTAGCTGCCTGTACATTTAACAAACGACTTAAAAATTTTACTCACCGCTTTAAAAATTGTCCGGTCTGGCTGTTTTGTTTATTATATGCAATACCCAAAGTTTAAAATATTTTCAAGAATGTTTCATTTTTTAAATCCTGTCAGATTGTGAGTCCATTTGTGTGTGTTTCTAATGTGAGTCTTATGGCTCTTTGCTTACGCTTTCCCCATAACAATTCCACTTGTCTGTCAGTGCACTTTGTAAACCCTTTTCTTATTATTAGTTTGGTGACGATGATTAATGTTATTATTAATGTTATCATCTAGATGCAGTACCATACCGCTGTTGATGAACACATAACTATGTGACGGCCAAACCCATGGCCACACTCTAAAAGTCGGTAACTCTTATTTGTTATTTCCTCATTTAAAATAACACTTTAATTTGCAGTATTATTGATTGGTTTGGATACATTGGTTCTATTTGTAACAGCGCACATTTAGTTTACTTATGTATAAATAGCAGTTCATTATTTTGTTTGATTTTTGATTAAGCTTTGTATTTGACTGAATATTTGAGTTTAGGGTTTAGTAGTTTTGATTTTCTTCTTTGGTGTTTAGTTAATTAACAAATCAGACTGTACTGCATTGTTTGTTGTTCATGATTGTGTTTTGTTTAGTGTACCCCCTCATGTGTCGTCATGGTCTGATCAACCATTTTATATATACCCTGTGTGTTTGTTTCGGCAGTTATATGGTTTGTTAAGTTTGCAGTTTTTGCCTGAGTTCAGTTTTGTTGCTTTGACCTCTTTTATGAGCTCAAATTTATTACGTTTGTAAATATAATTTTTGGGTTAAATAAATTAAAAAAAAACAGATTTTTCTAATAATTCCTGTGACTCCTCCTGCTTTTTTCAACTCAGTCCATCACAAACTAGAACAACTAAATGAAGATAGCTTTAGTTAGCATTGCTCCAGTGCTTTATTATGTTTAAACTTGCTGCTGTCAAGGCTGACTGGGAGACGTGCTTGGTGTAACTGTTACTTTAGTCATGGCTGTGCTTTAGCTGTAAACACTATGTCTGAGGCACAGTTTATTATTAGCTTCTTGCAGGGGTTTGTGTGTGTGTGCAGTGACATGGTTATGCAGGTTTTATTAATTCATGAACATTTGTAGTGTATTTTGTATAGTGTATAGTGACACACTAGAAAATGCTAACGTGTACAGGACAGCACAAACACATGCAATTCAGATATAACCACAGATGTAGCAATCGTTTTATTATTGGGTCTTATTTTTTTAGACACTTAAAAGCATAAAAGTTTTAAAAACAGCGCTGGAGTTGGAATTTTGACATTGACATTGGGAGCCACTATGTCAAACAGAATAAAAAAAAGTAATTCAATAATGAAAGAAGTAAAAGACAACAGGCAGATGGCAGAGAGTGTCAGCTACACACGGCAGTAAAAGCAGAGATTTTATTTTGTCTTCATGTTAGGATTTCTGCTCTGTGACTCATTCTGCGTTCAGTTCTCGCACCACAGGGAAAAGCAGAGAAAAACGAGGGATAAAAACAGGTGAGGTAAGTTTTTTATATTTGTGCTGTCAGAGACGGTTTTATGAAAGTAGGTTTGGGGGAAAATAAGGAAAGACGGAGACAAAAGATAAAGACAGATACACACAGAAGATGAGCTTCAGAGAAAGGGAAACTGACAGCGGAAAGAGGGCATGGGAGAGAAAAGTGAAGTCTTGAGATGAAGAGGGTAAGAGAGGAGAGTCGGGTAGAGAAGAAGGAAGAGAAAGCAGGAGATGGCTAAGATGAACAATACTGGATCAGTAGAAATGGGTTATAGAGAATGGGACAGTGCAAATTTGTTTTTCACGTGTGTGTCCAGGTCCCTGAATGATTAATATGAATTAAAGTCAAACTAAACTGTGTTTGAAATTTTGCAGGTACTTTGTATATCATATCAGTGTTACGCTATTTAAAGGATAGTACTGAAATAGATGAAACTGAATTCAAATGAAGTCATTATAAAGGATCAGAAGCAAAAGGTTTCACTTATAAGTTGGTAATGCTGTGTTCGTGGGTGCAGTCCCCTTATTTGCTCATATTGTGAATTTGCTATGTAAATATTGGTCATACTACCTTCACAAATTGAGGATTAGCTGTGGTATGAACCATACACTCACTGGATAAGGAGTTTACAATCACAATCTTATCTTGAGAGCTCAAAATAGGACTTGAGAAACCCACAGGTGATGTCACTATAGCTGTGTCCATCTTTTTTGTTATACATGCGACAGGGTCAGTGTAGTTTAGTAGTGACAGTAATATTTTCCTTAGCATAGCACAGTATCTTGTAGCAATAAACTTATTAAAGCCTATTTCTGATGTATGTTTAAATGCAGCACCACTGAAAACCGTGGTTGGTTTACCACTGGGTTTGTTTGACAGTGCTGAAGTTTAGTTTGCATTTATCACATTTATTACTCTACACTTAGTTTGTTTATGTCTCTTGACCTAGGACAGCTGGGATAGGCTTCAGCACCCCCCGTGACCCTGAAAAATGATAAGCGAAATCGAATCTATGAATGGATTTTGGCTAAGCATAAACTACAGCTGTCAATGAGGTGAAGAAAGCCTGGTTTAGCTGTCAGAGTGGGTATCATAGGAAAACTATGAATGCTATAAATACTACTTCATATTGCTGATCAGGCTTGTTCAACATATAAAAAAACTGAATAAAAAACACATTTTTTTAAGAGACTTGATAAACATCTGATCTTCTTAATGGTAATCCAAGCTTTTGTAATCCTTTCATGATGAGTCAACCCAGTGGTGCACGTTGCTAATTGTTATTTGCAGCCTTCTCCAAGGTGTAGGCATTTTGTATTGCTCTCCTGAGAATGTCTCCAGAGTCCTAATCAGCATCCATAAAAAGTTTGATTCAATTAAGCATTATATCAGATGGAAAACGAATGTAACTCTCACTGAGGCTGATTATTGCTGGCAGCACACACATATTGAGAATTAATGGAAAAATACATAATGGATGATTATGACTGCCCAGTGAAGCCTGAAGGGAGAGAGGAAGAAAATGGGAAAAGCCTTACACTTACCTACTACCTGCAAAAAAATACAGCACGAAACCTGCTTTTCTGTTACACCACAATAACAAAGTGTGGTTGTAATCAAAGATTTTGACATTAAGGACAGGAACCCTGAAAACAAGAGGTTTAAGCCTTAAAATTAGACATTTATGACATTTATTGCTAAATGTCATAAATCACTTCTCTCATTTGCATTTGTAAAATTCACCATGATAGTGACACTAAAGGACTTTTCCTTTAGTGTCACTATCACGGTGACATGGCTAATGAAATATTAAATTAATCTTACTGGACTCAGGAATATGTACCACCAGTGAGAAATGAGGAAAAAGTCATGATATTGTCTTAAATCAGCAAACATCTTTTTAAAGCTCTTCTGTTCACAATCCTGTATGTGCCAGACAGCTTACAGTTTTTTAAAAAACAAAAATATCTTTTAAATTTCTTAAAACTGTTTAGTTTTAAGGCCAAACTGACCCAAAAAATCAGTATCCAGGGAGCCATATTACACATAACTATTTGTGTTCTTTGAGGGTCTCTTATAACTGAGTGAAGAGGTTGAATGAGAAGTAAATGATTTCATGTTCTATGTGGCACCAAAAAAAAGCAATTATTTTAGATGCGTTTAAGTTAAAGTGTCTCCTGAATCAATCCAGCAAGAGACAGAAAAAGTAAAAGTAGTAGCTTGTGGTAATAAACAGTCCCTCTATTGTTCATTTGTCACCAAAAGAGCATTACGGCAAAACTGTCGTAGGCATAGTCATACCAAAAACATACAACAAAGAGCATACAACCTCAAAATAATCCACAGCTGTGGGCCTTCTTCACAAAGCAAGGTCACAGATGGCTACTAATGCCCCAATCACAAAGCCATCAGCCTCTATCTTCATCTCCACCAATCTGCGCTCCCCAAACACAAACTCCACACCAGCGTCTGTCATTTCAAGGTACTAAATGGATGTGAACATGAGTTCCTGTCATGAGTTGCTCCATGTTGCAACAAAAAGTCTTGACAGTAAAAACAGATTTAGATGGAAGTGCAAAGCAAAGAACATGCATTATGTAACACATTAGCAAGTTGTCAGTCACTTGTGTTTAATGATGTCTGGTGTGTGTGTGTGTGTGTGTGTGTGTGTGTGTGTGTGTGTGTGTGTGTGTGTGTGTGTGTGTGTGTGTGTGTGTGTGTGTCAGGAAGATAACAAATATTTTAGAATTTAAAACATTGAGATAAGTTGTTACCTGCAATGTCTTGTTATGAAGTTCATGTATGCAAGAAAAATGTACAATATGGGGCTATCTACTGAGCACTTTATTAGGTACACTAGTACATTGTACAGTGCAAAGCAGAAACACCTGCAAAGCTTCAGTTAATGTTTACACGAAACATTAAAATGGTGAAAATGTGATCTCAGTACCTTTGACTGTGATTGTAGGACCTCCTGGGATTTTCATCACCTGAGCTCCAGAGCATGGGTGTGTGAATGAGAGAGGTCAAAGTAAAATGCCCAGGATCGCTGGAGCTGACAGGAAGGTTAAGGCCCCTGTAACCACGCTCTTTTTTGTTTTGTTTTTTACCTGCACCGAACAGAATGCAAAGTTCAACCACTCTGAGCTTTGCTCCTGTCTGATACTGCAGATGGTAGGTCACAGTCTGCAATCAGCAGAGTGAATCCACTGACCTAACCTGCTTGTGTTTACCAGGCTGCTGCTGCCTCTGCTGGGTAATGTTTTAGGAGACTACAAAAAAGATGTGCTTTAATCATGCAAAGGAATTAAATACCTGGGACTCTTGGTGAACCAAAAAACAAGTCCATCTGCCTTCATTTCAAACACTTAAGACTAACATTACCTGGATGGCTAGCAGCTAAATGACTAAACTCAAAGTTTCTTTGGTGTCTGTTTTCTGTGATCAGGTTCAGCTGTGTTCCCCTCCTGTTTTCTCTTCATGTATTTATTGTCATTAGCTGTGTCTCAATTCAGGGCCTGCATCCTTGGGCGGACCCGGCCTTTGCAGTCTACGTGGGCCGGGTCCTCCGAAGACCGAAAAGGCTGGAAGTGTGAGGGCTGTGAAATGGGATGGTCTAGCTTTCAGATTTGCGCCACCTGATGTCTCAGTGGAGTTTGATAAACATAGCCATCTGCTCCTTGCTATCTAAAATATAACAGGACACCGGAGAAAACTCTCTACCATCTCACAACTACGTTTAATCAGTTTTCTGTTTGATGTTTTTTCAGCTGTTGAGCTGGTGGGTAACAGATGTCTCAGAAAACGTTGAATCGCTTATGCAAATATGTGATGTCTTGATAAACCGAGCAGATATTTGCAGTTGGCACAGCTACATTCTCGCCTGATAATATATTAGAAGTTTATTTTGTGACCCACAAAGAGTAATATTTCAAACTCTTTAGCCCCGTTCCTCTGCCTGTTATATTATTGTGAAAACATTATGAATAATAATTTAAGTAATAGAGTATGGAAAAGAGTAATAAGAGTAATATTACAACTAAGTAGCTGCCGCAATTGTTGGAAACTGGAATTGGCTGGGCAACACTATGAATTCTGGGATAGGTTAGGCCACAACAGATACAATCCATCCTTCAAATTTTGGTCGCATTTGGAGCAACCTTTGAATTGGGACAGCCTTCATCACGTCACTGTGATGTAATTGGCCCTCAAATGTGGCCTCCAAAGGATGCAACCCCTGAATTGAGACAGCCATTGTTTCCCCTCGCCCTACGTCAGGTCATCCCACTAGCTTTACTGTTCCTAGTGTTTTTCCCTGTACTTCCTTGTGCCTTATTAATTTTTGTTACCTGCTTCTGAACCAACTGTACTTGTTCTTTTTCTGGAATAAACACTCAATTTTATATTTAACCTTCGTCAAACACATCCCCCACTCGGGTCCTCAATCTTCCACCCCACCTCGCACAGCACGCGCAGCATAACCTGACAAAATTGATGGTTTTGTCATTGGGTTGTGTTTAGGCAGCTGTTCGATATGGGACTCAGGAAGACTGAAATTTGACTGCTTTATGTACTAGTTCTATCAATCAACTTACATTTTACAGAAGGTAAGCCATAGTTACAATTATGATTATTCACATCAATGAAATTTTTTTGCATAAGAACAGTTGTTTTAACCATTGCATTAAATGACCAGACCCAGCAGTGAGTTACGTTCTAAGTTCATTCCCTATCCCTTCTTTAGTCCCACTTTCCAAATATAAAAAAGGTTTCTTTTTTGTTTGTTTTTTATTTAAAACTTCATGGTGAGACTCACACCAATTTGCACAGTCTATACGTCAACAACTTTGATAATGAATATCCAACTTTGACCTTGCTTTTCTGCCCTCCCTAATAGGTGAAATCAACAAGGGACCTTGGCTTATAAACCCAAAGTCACCTAATGCTCATTCACTGGGTTATAATTTTTCTCTTTGAACAATTAATACTTTCAGCTAGTGTGTATATGTGTATGTGTATATCCTGTCTGATAACAGATTTTTTCAATGATAGTGGCGTTTGACATCACAGGTCTCATTTCAAAGACCTGTTCCCCGTTTAGAGGTTGAACCGCCTCGCTGCTGCATGGTGCAAACATCAAACACACGTTCAGTCTCAGATGTATTTTTATCCCATCAGCACACCACCAACACCACCCTCCCACCCCACGCACTCTCCTTGTCTACAATGAATAGACCCTTTAAAGGGATTTTGTCTGACCACTTCTTTTATTCTCCCCGCTGAAGGCTAATTGAGGTTGTGCAAATTAACAAGAGGGAGCTGTCAGACGGCGGGAGGAAGGGGAAAGGGGGAGGCGGGCTGTGATTGGTGGTGGGGGGCTCGGATGGCGGCAAAAATAAGCACTTCCTCCTCAGTGGTTCCCAAAATAACCAGCGCCCCCACGGCTTGAACGCCACACTCCTGAGGACTGGGTATCCCAGCTGTGAGATGGGCTGTCAGAGTCACACACGCACACATCGCCCTCCTTCTTTGTTGCATAGAGACAGCAGTATCAAAAATAAGCAGTGTTACTTCATCCCAGCTCTTTCCAACACTGTTCTCTGTATTTATCAATGAAATATATATTGTGTTTCACTTAAACTCTAGTGTAGGCCTCTACAAGTGACATTTCAAGTATGACAATCCTTACGTTTTGTCCCCAGCCTGAGGGGGACTTAGATATGACATGCTTTGCGACTCCCCATTATTCCTACATCCCAAGAAAGGACAAGCAGTACACACCAATTTAAGAAATGGAACTGCTAACAAAAGCTTCTAATCATAGTTTCTCTAACAAAAAAAGAAGGGGACCAAATAATTTTCTACTCCTAACCAAGAAAACATGATGAAAAGGAGTTGAACCAAAATCGTCATGGTTTCTTGGTCTTGAGTTTTGTGGGTTTTGTCAAGGTTTTGTGTTCTGATTCTTTATTAGTTATGGGCTTCTGTTTATCATTCTATTCTTCTACTTTTATGTCTATGTGTTATTTGTGCCTGGAGTTCATATGTTAGAGTATTTGTCTCAGTGCAAGTTATCTCCTATTTTATTTTTCTTTTGCGTTCCTTTTATTGTGTTTAACTTCCTTTGTCTCATAATCCCTAATTTGTGCCCACTGTGTTTCTCACGTGTTTCCCCCTAACCTCATTACCCTGTGTATATACTGTCTGCTTCTGCCCTTGCCCGTTGTCGTGTCCTCTCTTATGTTTGTGTGTTTCCAGTTTGTTTACTCCTGCCCTACTTCGCGTATGCTTTAGTTTGTTTCCTGTGAATTACTGGCAATAAAGCTGAATTTGAGTTCATTTCTTTTCTCCTGAGCTCTCCATCTGGGTCCTAATCCTGCTTGCCACAAAGCTAAAACTTCACAACAAAGCTCTTCCCGTTCCTACTAATCTGCACTAAAGTGCTCTTTATTTACAGGTATCTCAGAGCAGTAAACAGTAAAGTCCCAGGTTCAAACTGTGGGTCTGAATTGCACCAATCAAACGAAACTCAAAATAGTAACTAAAACAACTGCTGGCTCTTTTCTGGGTGCACTATCCAAAGACCTCAGCTAACTCAGCAATCATAAATGTCTTTCTTTGCGTATATTAACTTTTAATACATCATTTCTATTGCAAGTTTGGTCTTTATATGTTTCATTTTAATCTACTAACAAATTGTACTTCACCTGAAGGCATAAAGGACTTTATAGAGTTGGAATAAGTGGTTACTGATTACAGCATGTCTCATAATATTAGCTACAGTAAAAAGTGAAATTTGACAACTTTTTAAAAAGTTTTAGTTAACCCAACACATATACACTTCACCGAATTACTTTCCTTGACACAGTGTCCCTTCTGTATAATTTTGCTTAGATAAAAATGGCAAAGCAATTATAGTTACCATGCAGAAGGTACACCAGAAAATGAAGGTTTTAAATCATCCTATGTCTGCATAAGAGTGTATTTATCTTTGGGTTTGCAGCTATAATTAGTTTTATTGTCAAATTCAGGTCAATCATACACCTGTTTTTTACAGGATCTCAGATAATCATGCCTTTTAGGATTTGTGCGCACAGATTTTCAAACCTGCCTTTGACGTTAGAGGACAGGTAGGTTGATGGGAAATGAGACACTGCTGTCAGATTGAGGTCTAGATGAATTAGCCGAATAAGAACTAAAACATTCAATTGAATCAAAATGGAAATGAACATGAGTTCAAACAAGAAAATATGACAGCTGAGCCTGCTGCACGCTGAAAGGAACAAGAAATTGGGGTAATGTAGTAGACTGGGGGTGAGGTAGAGGGGTGCTGACAGAGGAGGATACATTATTTCTTTCACCTGGGGTCAAGATGCCCTTGAGCAGAGTGCTTAAGCCTGGAAACGCACAGTTTAACAACATCTGTTTAATTTAAAAAATAAATAAATACTAAAGAAAAAAGAAGAAGTAGAAAGGATTTATGGTGAGAAATCTTTTGAGGAACAGTTTTTTCCTTTCTCCACATTTTTGATGCAGCGCTACATAGGGATGGGTATCGAAAACCGGTTCTTGTTGAGAACCGGTTCCCACTGTTTCGATTCCGTGGAATCGTTAACAATTTTTACAAACGATTCCCTTATCAATTCCCGTAGCCTCGAATGACGTCACCACGTTGCATAGCGTCTTTTACACAATAGGAAACATGGCGCCTAAGCGGCACAAACGCTCAAAAGTTTGGTTACATTTTATGAAAAAGGATGACAACAGGGCAACGTGCAATACTTGTGTGGCGGGCTGTCACTCCGTGACAGCCGTTTGGCGAGGCTCACGGCCAGCCAGGTGGGCTTCCGGCGCACGGGACCACGAGGCGCTCCGGCAACTGATGGAGGAACCTCCGTCTCCTCGAGCGGCTCCTCCTCCGTCACTCCCAGCTGGAGTGGCTCCGCTGGTCCCGGCTCGAGCAGCCCCTCACGCAGCTCCTCCTTCCCCGCTGCTCCCAGCTGGAGTGGCTGTGCTGGTCCCGGC
>VUQR01025208.1:44192-55891 GCA_015108515.1 Hemichromis elongatus | reverse complement strand
TTAAAGTGTTTGTGCTATCAACCTCATGTACAGTAAGACAGGCATGGAGAACAGCACTGAATGGGAGAGGCTTTGAACAGATGACATACTCAGTTCATTTTAACATATAAGATTTAAAGAATGCTCAAGAATCTACCTAAAATCTATTTATTTATTTCTCTATCTGATAAGAAAACTATTCAATCAGATTGTTATTTGTGGTCAGTGAAATACAGTTACACTTTCAAGCACTTTTAAGCACCACATCTGAAATTCAAGCACTTTTCAAACCTTGAAAAGACTATATTAAAATTCAAACACTTTCAAGGATTTCAAGCACCCGTACGAACCCTTATTAGAAGGCTTTCTGGGTTTTTCCAAGGATAACTGCACAGGCAGAGACCACCCTCACTAAAATTGATGCACACCCAGTCATTTTGTTCAATAAGTGGGCCTGAAATATAACAGAAATAGCTTAGTTCATGAAAGAGCTTCGAAGATTACTAGCAGGCTAATGAATGTAGGTTGAACTTCGACACAATCAAATCAAAGTAAATGAAAAACAAGCTGGGTACCTGAAAGGCACCAACTTTCCCAGTGGTGTGACTGAGCCATCTTATAAAGAAACCAGGTAGTATAAGCTCCCTAGAAGGGAAAGTCATTTATTAGATTGTAGGAGCCAATAATTAGGACCTGAATAAAAGCATCTGTTAGGCCCAAGAACCCTGGGGTAGGATCCACACTCACTGCAAAACAGCTGATAAGTTGCAAAATCACAGAGCTGTGAGAAACACCAGAAAAGGAAACACTTAAAATAAGAATCTACCAGTGAGTGTGTCTGCACTGATGGGGAACTGGATGCATAAATAGGCTCATACTGGTATGTTTTATTGAGACTTCACTTGTTAACCACAGAACCTGATGCCACATAGTGTCTTTTTCCTTTTTGTGTAGTTCGACAATACCATTTCTTTTAAGTTCTGTCTTCTCGAGGCACCAGTGTGGAAGTTTCCATTCCCGTGTCTGACAATTTTTTTAAGGTAACAAGCTATTTGAGAGCATGTGTGAGACACGTGCTTCTAGTTTTTCATGGAAACACTCACACCTTACAGACTATGCTTACTGTTCATTTCATAGCATATTTTATCCCAAACAGTTTATTTGTTTATTTCAGCTTCCAGCTTTTTTCAGTTTGAGACAAAAATAAGCAGGTTTGTATCTAGACTACGGAATACACCAAGGACTAGACTGCACACACAAATATATATATATGTATTATATCTGTAATCACCAGGTATTTATAGGAGATTTAACATATCGCCCAACAATCTATTCCTACCTAGTATATCTTAGATGAAGACATTAAATGTGAAATTTATAAATATAACTGTAACCAATGGACCTTACAAATCAAAGAGGATTACAATATTGAGGTATCCTGGTTTGACGACCACAAGTGTGATGACAATTGGTAAGGTCAAACTGTCACGTTAAATGAATTTGGCTTTCAATTAAAAGAAATCCAAGAAATGCTTGCTCACAAGTAAACCCCTGTCTGTATGTTTCGGGTTCAGTTTGGACTCGCCGGCGGACACGCTGGGTGTCAGTCTGACTGGGACACTTATGTCATCAGAGAGTGCTCCTGTATGTGTGTTTGTGCGTGTGTGCGTGTGTGTGTGGGCCTATCTTGTCCTGAGGCAGTGACCTTAATCTGGAGCACAAGGGTGACACAGGCTCAGATCAGACAGTGACAGAAATGAATTCATGCAACAGAAAAAGCACACGCGCACACAAGTACACGCCTTATATCCTCAGCTGTACTCACTTCTGGAGCTATGTAGTCTGGGGTGCCACAGAAGGTCCTCGTGCTGACTCCTTCTATCATGTTCTCTTTACACATGCCAAAGTCAGCAATCTTAATGTGTCCCTCAGAGTCCAGCATCACGTTGTCCAACTTCAGATCCCTGAGGAAGCAGGGGGGGCATTCAAAACATACCTTCAGATGCTGACTTTTCCGTTAGCGGTTGTCTTTTAAAATAGGCTTATAAAAGACATGTACTATATCACAAAGGGTTTTTTTTGTTACTAGTTTAAAAGCAACCTAGGTATTTATACCGCGTAAACCTTTTAATACTCGCCTGTAAATGATTCCTTTACTGTGCAGGAAGAAGAGACCAACAGCGATCTCTGCTGCATAGAACCTGCAATGACAACATTTACAGATTTACAACTGCTTAAAACCTTCAACCTTAGAAATCTTAGACATAAACAGACAGTTGCAATACATCATGTCTATAGTATTGTTGCAGCTTATGCTTTACTCTAATCAGACACTAGTGTGATGATAATTTATCAGGGGATAAAACCTAAAATGATACATTTCTAAAGCTAAATGTAAATTCTCCAATATAATTGTGACTGTAACCACAGATTAATTTTACAGCCAAATCACAGAAACAGATAATTAAACTGTTATGTCTTACACTGCCTGAGGTTCCTTGAACTTGCCCACTTGCTGGATATGGTACATAAGGTCTCCACCATTCACATACTCCATGACAAAGTACAGGCGGTCCTGTGGTCATGCAGAGAGGAAAAAGGTGAAAGAAGCGTTGTGCGTATGTGAGAAATACAAAAAAATAAATAAATAAATAAAAAAGTTAGTATTTTTTTAAAAAAATGTAAAAGTCTGACAGAAACTGTAGAATTACAAAATATGGTTACATTTCTATTCAAGGTAAAACCTCAAATAAGAAAAATACAGTTCAGTGTTGATGCCTCGCCAAACCCTGCTGTCTAAGTTGTTCCATCTTTACTGCTACTCATTCCATGACAAGGTGACCCAAATAGCCCACAACAAAGCGCTTCATGGAAAATGAAAACACTCAACGCAGACATCTGTCAGGAAATATTCGCTTTGTGTTCTACTGCTGGTCCCTTACTGCCTGTGACAAGTTTGGCCTGACCCCAGTCCACATGTGTTTGATGGTCTCTTACGAACAAAACAATAACAACAGACTCATGATGACAGCACAGCTGAACCTTCCACCAGGTCTGACACCAAATGTCACCACTCTTGGCAAAGCAGGCTTTACCCTGGACTGTGTGTGCTGCGACCCTCACTGCACCGCAATGACAGTGCCTTCAGCAAAATGCACATTATAGCTTCTCGACCTCTCTGCGCCTTTAATATAAAATGCCTCTTTATTTTCACTCAGTAAAGGGTCACAACAAATGCTTTGGGTTGACATCAATGAAACCGATGCTGATAGCATGCTGTCCTGAATGTATTTCGGGGAAGCAGTAAAATCAAATGAGACATTATCTATGTGTAAAGGTTTTCAACAACTCTCAAACACCCATCAGTTTCAATAAACTGGACTCATTTAAAACATTTGGACTAATTCACAGATTTAAAAGATGAGAGCTGATCACACGAAATGTAACAACCAAGATTTACTACATAATCCAGCATTCGCGTAGAGAAAATGCTGGAACCTCAGCAAATGTGAAACTTGACAAAGAGGTCACAAAAGTTGAGCAGTAAGCATGTTTTTGTTATTCTCTGTAGGAGAATGGGTGTGTGAGTGTGCGGGCATGAGTGCGTATGTGTGTGCGTGTGTGTGTCTATTCATGAATATGCTATGAGTGATGCCAAGCTGTGTCTCTTCCTATTTCCTTTGCCTTGCCTGCCAGTTCTTCAGCTCTAATCAGCTGCTATAGTTTAGCATGAGTTCTCTCAGAAATCTGAATGCTGGTAGACATTCATTTGCAATTTGCAGATTTAACAAAGAGACATTCAGATTGAGGAAGCCATGGACTCTAATGGGTTTATGCATTTTTAGCAAGTTCACTACACTACTTACTGAAAACATTTTACAACTTCTTTAGATTATAACATTTACTGAGTTAAAAAAAGAGTAGCCTTTGCACCAGAGCCTTTTTTTTAATTATACAGAGAGAGAGAGAGAGCTCACCTTCTAATTAGGGTTTGTTCCCCTTTTGAACTTGTCATAAACGTCCTTTGCTGCCTTCTCCAGCACTTTATGACTAAGCTGTTTAGCTAAAAGCCGCTTGCTGAATTAATTTGACCTGACTTGACCTCGAGTGAGTTATCCTGGTACATCCAGAAGCCTTTTACCTACCACTGTCTGGAAGCACGAGTGGAGGTATGTGAGGAAGGGCGGTTTGTCCTGCTGGGCCAGGACTCTCTTCTCCACCATGGTACATTCAACATCATCATCCTGGATTACCACATCTTTCTTCAGAATCTTTATAGCATACAGCTCTTCACTGGTCTTCATCTCTGCTAGCATCACCTTTAGAGCGACAGAAGGTAGCTAGGTAAAAATCATTTCGATGTAGAGTAAAATGCAATTTTTCTTCCAACTTTGTATATTGCGCACCTTGCCAAAGCTTCCCTTTCCCAACACAGCTAGGAAGGTGAAGTCGCTGAGTTTGACCTGGTTCAGGCTGTTGGATGGGAGCTGGCTGGAGTGGCTGTCATCAGTCTCGGTGATCACCTTCTTAGCTGGGCCAAGTTTGGCTTTCTACACTCAGAGTAGAAAAGACAGAGTGTCTGAGGGTTAAATGGTTAAAAGAAAAGCATATAACATAAAGCGGCTGCAATGTGCAATTCAGAAAAAACAGCGATCGTGGATACCTAAAATGTTAACCTCAAGAAAAATGCATAAAATGTGTTTTTAAGCCCCTAAATAATGGCAGAACATATTCAAGCTTCTTTGTCGTGGATTTTTCTCACAGAGACGACAACGCGTTCTTTGCCAATTTTTTTATTTCTGTCTACAACCACTGAAACCAATTTCATACAGATGAATATTCAATGTGTTAATTTATTTATAAAATAACACAAAATATCCTTAATTGATTTCTCTGTTTAAGTGCTGGATAACTTATACTTGCCATTAACTCACTATCTACCAGAATACACTGACTGATAGGCACAATTCAAGACTGATGTGTCTTTTTTGAGCTCATACGATACAAAATGACACGATAAACCTGATTTATTAAAGTCGTCTGAGTTACGTGATACGCGTTGAGATTTGCAGTTGTCTTCTTGTCCAATAAATTACTTTAGCTATATTAAAAAATACTATAATTTAAATAAAGCAAAACACAGTGCTGGTGGTCGTTGTGAGCATAAAGCGGGAAAGCCGAAATGTTGGATTTGAAAAAAAAAAAAAAAGACAAAATCATGCAAGCATTGTATGTGACATCTGCTTTTGCTGTGAGAATCGGTTAATCATACACATCATTGATTAAATTCAATAGCAAAGCTATTGCATGACACTGCTGTTATTAACAACGAACATTTTCTATCATTTCATTTACAGTAGTGTGCAAAAGTCTCAAGATATCCCCCATTTCCTTTTTGCTTCAGAGGAGCCTTAATTTTCTTGTAACTCTTGTTAAAGTGTTCTTGGGCAATAGTTCTTCAGGCTTTCTGGGGGTCTTTCAAAGTTTTTATGGTTGCTTGGAAGAGAATTCATTCTTAAGATTGGGAAATAGAAAGATGGTTGGAGGACGGTCTTTTCAAAACTGATGGAATTACAAATGCAGACAGTACTATTAGATTTTGACTCATCATCTGGAAACAACTTTATTTTTTAATAAAGCAATGATCCCAAACACACTACCAAAGCAGTAAAAGAAAACCTGGATAGAAATACACACAATAATGGTATACTGCTAGTCATGGATTGGTCATCCCAAACCCAGACCTCAGCATTGCTGCAGCAGTGTGGGATCAGATAACAGATAACAAAACAAAAGAACATCCAAAGAAGAGCTTTGAATGTCCTCCAACAAACCTGGAGAACTATTTCTGAAGACGACGTAAAGAAATTACATACATAAAAGTTTGCACAAGAAGGTTTAGGCTGTGTTAAAGCATAAAGCTGGTCGTAACAAACTGACTTTCAAGCTTATTAGAATTATAGAAACTCTGTTTTGCCTTTTATAATCATCCATGTTTCAAGAAATCACTGCATCTATTTCCCATTTTCCTCTCAAAATATATAGAAATCAAGGGTGACTTAAGACTTCACACAGTACTGTAACATATTTTAACCAGACATAGCATCCACAAAGCTAGGCATAGATATTTTATTTTAAGTATAATTAAGATAAGTGATCAAAATGAAACCTTAAAAAAGCGTTTAAAATCACTACATTGACATCAGACTTTAAAACGCTTGATTTCTACGTGGCTGCTGTTGCACCAAAGGAAAGGATGCCACCACGTGGCTTCACCATTCACATGCATGTCCAGTGTTAAATAAACTCTCTAATTTCGACCTGTAAAAATACAAAAACATTCTCGTCTTCTCTTTGCACCTTTTCATGCCAAGTCATGCTCAATCTTTCAGCGGTACAAAATGCTTCAAGACACTACAGTGCACTATGCTGAAAACACTACCGTGGCAGTCTGAACTCTAAAAACAACCTGATGAAGCGTCCCGCTTCGTATCTTTCTGAGCAGATCTACACAAGACACACCTCACACCGGCTTCATATTCACTCTTAGCCAAGGCAAAATCATGCTCTCCCCAACATCCTACTTATTACCTAAATCTTCATGCTGCACAAAAAAGTTTGTTTTTTCTGATACAGGTGATAAATCTTTATCTTTAATACATACATACATGAAAGAGAAAGGCCAACTTGTGTGGGGCTGAGATGTTTCCAGGCCATTACAATATCTTATATCTAATATCAAAATCTAAAACAGGAAGAACCTCGTATTATCGTCATAGATATCTATATGATAAATTTGTCAATTTATCACTATAAAATTCAAGTAAAATTCACTGGATATTAAAATAATTTCTAACAACTACTGCTGAGCAGCTGTAGTTCGGTTAATGAAAGCGACCATTGTCTGCTCTTAAACTAGGAGAGCAGTAAGGTAAACACAAAGCTGAGCAGACCGCACCAGATCACAGCACACCTGTAAGCTTTAGCCACAGAAACAAGCCTGGCCGGGCCAAGCAAGCAGCAGCCTTACTTCCTTCCTCTCAGACGCACCTGATCAGAGTCTTCCACAACTGCTTGGTCCTGAAACCACAGGGAAAAGGGAGCCAAAAGGTCTAACTCACTTAGTACACTTGTGTACAGGCGCACACCACAATAGCTGACTTGTATACAAAGATAGTTGAAGGGCAATAGTGAGGCTCGTACACGCAGACAAACACAGAGAATATGAACGAAGATAGAGCATAATCGTGTGGTCGAGCCTTTCGATCAGAAAACTCAAGAGAAAATTTCGATCTTAGTCCAGTTAAAGTTTACAGACATGTACAAGTTCAAAACTGCAGCTTTACAGAAAGAAACCAGCAAGAAAAGTCAAAAAATTACCTGATCTCTATTATATTTCTGATAAAGCAGTCACCCCAGAGGTGACTTCATCAATTATATGTTAAAAATAGCTTCTAGATTTAACAATGGAGACTAAAAAAACATTGAGAGGGATAAGTGCTTACACACACAGACGCACATACAAGAGCAGGAACAATTACTGGCCATGTACTCAGTTCAATGCTGACATCTAGTGTTTGTATCTGGTTTATTTCTCTATTCATACAGTATATCAAATATGCAATATTTCCATCTATGTAGTTATTCCTTAGACTAAAGCTTATCTAAGTTTACACTGAGGTGTTTGCAGGTTCAAGAAGCAGACATTTACAGACTCATGTTCAGCTGTGAGATGAGAAAAGCGACTAGCTACAGGTTATAACTCGGTTGACATCGACATAAGCACATAACATGAAGCATACACAGACAAGACGGGTGCACAACACAAAGACGCACATGCAGACAAATGTATAGCTATGAACTGTAAGCAGTAAATCAGGATTTACTAACAATCCTTTGTCAAAATCTGAGAAAATGCGAGCCGTGAAGACAAGGAAGAGCTGTACTTTCACAAAAATCTGGAGTTACTAAATATCTGTAGGGCTTATTTAATTAATTTATTAATATGTTTTTTACCCAAGCCAAAATGTACAAATTGTTAGTAAACTGGATCAATTTGTAGTAGTGCAGCACCACGTACAAATGATCAGAGACGAGAAGAAGTGGAGGAACATGTCACCACAGCAAGACGAGACAAAAGAGGAGAAAGAGAGGAGAGAAGGGTTGAGGAGCGGAGAGGGCTACCTTTAGATTAAAATTAATTTGGCAGTCCTGAGAGCAGGGGCAAGACGTGGAGAAAGGAAGAGAGAAACTCTTGCATTAAATATGACACTGTGACATAGGGTGAAGAAGCATTTGTACAGTGTAAGTCTCACCAAGCACACAGGAGGGAGCAGGAAGCTAAGGGAAAAAAGGGAGAGAACCACAGAGGGGTTTATGAAGAGGAGAGAGAAGGGAGAGGAGTTCTCAGGCCATAAAAAAAAAAAAAACTCTAAAAAAACATTCATTAAAGTCAAGTGGATGAAACATTACATCTACAGGTGACAGACAATTATTTCTGAGCTCCACGAAAGAGATAAGATGATTGCATTCGGCTTCTCTTAAAGGCAATTTAATCGATCTGAAAACTCGAACAATGTTGAAAATACCTGTTCCATCAAAGCAGTCTGTTTATGCACTGCCCATTTGCACAGCGCACTACTGTAGCTTCTGTGTATGAGAGAAAAATCACCACATTTTTGACCAAGATGCGTCACGCACTGTGATGAACATGTTGGCTGCTCGTCTCTGTTCCTGTTATCAAGACAAACGCAACACAACTGCACTGTCACCCTCTCTGACTTCAGCCCAAATTTGTTTTCTTCACCTCTTTTCTCTCGTTTTTTTTTTTCATCATCGTCACTCTTTTATTCTCATTAGCTGAATGTATCTCCTACAGTGATCCTGTGCCGTTACACAGTGCAGGTTCTCCTTTAATGTAATGAACATTTTTTATAAAGCTGCAAAAAGCTGAACAGGAAATGATTTTTTGGGCATTTCTTTGGCATAAAAGCAAAGCTTATTTTAATATGGAAACATTTTTCTAAGTGTTTCCATATACTTAAAAATATGCACACATACAAAAAAAACCCAGACAATGATCGAGTTTTGTATTGAATCCAGATTAACGAGCATAAGGTTGGTTTGGGTTTTTTTTACACATTCTGAAAATTGGCTGTTAGTCCCAGCCGTGACCTTTCCCAGCCTGACTTACTATTCTTTCTCGTTGTATCCACCCCCTTTTTTCTCAACTATGTGTAGCAGAAAGGTCATGGAAAGTAACCTTAAAAACATCTTCTAGAGACCCGGGCTTACATTGCACAATGTGACACACAATACCAGGTGAAATAATTCACTCAAGCAGGCCAGACACACGCTGGTTCGAACAAGAAGAACATGACCAATAATATCTTTTTTTGACACAATGTGTGCTTCAACATTACTGCAAAGTAGGAGAAGCTGATTATTTTCCTCACTGAGAACAGTCACGAGTCTCCTGGATAAATGTGCAATATAAACAATAAGATCCCCTGCTTATTTATTCACTCTAAATTACTACAGCTGATCTCCTTTTCGGCATTGATCTTTATTATAGAAGTTTTGGTTCTGGCTGGAATTAAATAACAACAATTATCCACAAACATGCAAAAAAATGTAAAGTAGAAGTGAAGCCTCAGGATTCAAAGAGAGCACGCCGAGGAGGTCTGTGAAAGCTGCAGCTGTCACACGGTTATCTGCAGTCCAGGAGAGCATGTGACAGTTCGATAAGTCTGCTGGACAGGGTGGCAGGATCTGATCAACCCACATCAGTCTGGAGCGTGTAATAAAACTTTCTGACCTTGTGCAATGCAATTTGAAGATACTGCAAAAGAAAAGATTGTGCAGCTTTGATTGTTTTAGCACAATCCTCACCTCAAATTTCTGCCTCAGTTCCTCATTACCATCATCCTCCTCTGAGATGGGAACATTGTAGTACTCCCCTTCCTCCTGGCACAATAACTTATACCTGAGAGGAGAGATATGACATGACAGGAAGTGAGGGGAAGAAACAAAGACAAAGAAGATGGTCTTTTTTCTGCCTTTCCCTTCTTTTGTTACCTTTCTACTCTTTTAGTGAGCTCGATCTACTTGGCCTGGATACAGCTGGCAATAAACCAACAGTCTCAACAATTAAAAGTAATAAATAAAGAAATGTCAAGCTTATCCGAGCATTCAGAGGGTGATGTGTTTGATGGGAGCAAATTGATATTTTTGATTCTGCTGTTGTTTTTTGATGCACAACTACTTAAGATTCACAGTGTAAATACAAACAGTAACGTAAAAGTTATTAATATTTCAATATCTTTTGTTACTTCAATCAATACTCTGTCACTCTAAACAATAAATAAAGATCAAGAGTAAATGTGCATTCAACAAGTCAGCATTACCAGCCACAGACTGGAGCCTTCATGAGCTCTGACACGCCAAAGGAAAGGGCTCCCATGAAGTCATTCCTCGTGGTCCGATCCCAGTCCCACACTTCTACTGATAGTCTGCGGTCTTTATCTGTATTCCTCAGCTTGCTGTACAGCACATTATGGTTAATAAATAACACATTTGCTTACAGAGTAGTTTTTAATACTAGTACTTTAAACATTAAATACATTTATGTTTTTTTTTCCATTATCCTCTGTTAATTTATAATCTGTGCCATACTACAGCCTACAGCGGGACAGAGGCTGAAGATGGACCTGTGTACTCACAAAGTGAACGTCTCGTTCCATTTGGGGTTGAGGCTGGAGCGGATCGTTTTGGTCTTCTGCTTGGTCTCATTTTTGGGATCTGGTACGAGCTTGAGCTTCACGTATGGATCAGACAGGCCATTGGGGTCCATGGGAATGAGGTTTCTGGCTTCAGTCACTGAAAAAGATAAAGGATAGGCATATTTGTCAATCCATCATCTTATTCCACTTATTCAGGGTTGGGGAGGGACAGGAGCCTATCCCAGCTTTCATAGGGCAAAAGGTGGAGTACAGCTGCAGCCCTCCAGTGAGGGGTTAACACAAAGACACAGACAACCAGTCACGCGTACAGCCAGTTTAGAATCACCAAATAACCTAACCCCATGGAAGCACAGAAAGGTCCCAGATGGTTGATAGATTTGAACCCAGGACCTTTATCATGTGAGGCTAACAGTTTTAACCAATGCACTGTACTGCCGTGCTACATTTATTAAAACCAAATTAAATATATAAAGCCTATATAAATAAATGCAATGCAGTATCCATCTGGTATTCATTAATATTTCCTTTCATTTGTAGCTTGATAACAACAGTATAAACTGATCTGACCATAAGGATCAGTTGCTCTCATTTAATCAACAGGTGAACACCTGCAGGTCAGGATCAACCAGCGAGGCACAGCCTGTGAGGATTATTTATGGATCCGAGCCATAACGGGAGCAAATGCAGGAAGTGTTATGAGAACGGTGATTCTAATTTGCGAACTGTGTCATGCTTAAGTGGGCGAAGGTTCTCTTCTCTCCCTTCTGTATTTAGCTGTTCGGTAAACAAGGGCACACCAGGGACATTAGCACTCCATTAGCTTTGAGCATTGGAGCACTGCCAGATCTGGGCTGCAGTACAGTGCACACACACACACACACACACACCCACACAGACTCACATGCTCACATAAATATACACCTCCCTGCACACAGTCAGATGTACACAGAGTATGTTTATCGACACACAATGTATCTA
>VUQR01025208.1:27757-44172 GCA_015108515.1 Hemichromis elongatus | reverse complement strand
GCCTGAACACACGCACACACACACACACACACACACACACACACACACACACACACACACACACACACACACACACACACACACACACACCCACACAGACTCACATGCTCACATAAATATACACCTCCCTGCACACAGTCAGATGTACACAGAGTATGTTTATCAACACACAATGTATCTAGCGTCCCCGCAGAGATAGGGATGGATGCCTGCCTGCTTTGTTAAACCTCATACCCTGGAGATCGGAGACGTCTCCCCATGTGGCCCTGTCAGTCACACTGCAACGGTGAGCTGACGAAGCTAAATGATCTTTGACCTGGAAAAGAAGGGGCTAAGCCAGTGCGTTAAGAATGCAAGACATAACTGCTAAACCCAGCGTTTTAACTCTAAATGTTATACAGATTGGCAGGATTAGAAGGGATAAATGAACAAAATCAATAAGACGCTGACACTGTTGGGTTAGTATAGCAGCTGTTGCAAACATCAAGATGCTCCAAGAAGAGGGTAAAAACACAGCACAATTTTCCACTGGACTTTTACCGAATAAACCACATTGTGGCACATTTTAAGTAATGACTGGACCTTTTAGTAAAAACTTCAACAAATCAGCTTCAGCTGTGCTGTGCACAATCGCAACAGACTCAAAGGGATCTTTGAGAAGCGTATATAACACTTCAGCGATGGTGTATTGTATTCTCAGCACCTGTGGTGAAGGATTTGGGCGTCGAGTGATGATAATGGGGTGTGAAGTTTGATGAGTGATGAGCAAGCTGCTGTAGAACATGCGCAGAGATGGAGATGGAGCACACTTAACAAGAGCGTCAGACGTTTCCAGGAGAAACTGGAGGTGTGGGAAGATATTGAGCGATCCTAAACTGGCAGCCTTCAGCTTTCTCAGAAATCCAGTCAAGATGTGTTGAATAAGTATCTTTAAAGAACAACTGTAAACTGTATCTGCTGTTGAGTGCAGCCTAATACAGATGCACTCTGCGGTAGAACTGCAGTCTGTAGGTAAACCTCTATTTCAGTTTCTCTTCATTTCTCAAACAGAAGAAAATGCAATGAAAATGAAAACATGTCTTCTTCTTCCTGACATAATAGCTTAGCAGCGGCTCTAACTCTTATAAAAAATGGTTGTAGTCTCAGACCTGAATTCTCATGGGCTATTTTTAAAATGACAAAAACAGAATAGGAGAAAAGTGATAGTGTAAATCTACAAGGTCCATTTACTCTTGAAGTGCTGTGCGAATCTACAATTGTAGTACAGTGAATGGTTATGCACTGATTGCATATCTAATATTGAAGTGAAGTTGAATTTAATATCTGCTGCAAGCTGAACTTCTACACCAGACTTTTTTCAGTCCTTAGACGGTAAAGGTCATGTTTTGAATATTTCATATTTTGGCCTTATGTATGCCGAGATCTGGGACCCAAAACGCATTCTGCAAAGCCTATAAAATGCTTGTGAGTTTGAATACTTAGCAGTCAGGCTTAGTTTGGTTAAAATATAAATTATTGTGTAAGCTAGTCTTCTGATCCGACATAGCTGTTTTTATGCTAACCACAAATTTAAACCAAAACAATTTAACTAACAAAGTGGGGAAAAAAGGAATGAAATATTTAATATTTGTATATGTGAGAAACTGTGTGTCTGAATTTTAGCTGTGTTTTGTCCACAACATTATGAGTTTACAGACTACTTATAAGGAACAAGTAACTGAAGTGTCTCCAAAAGCCATTGCAAAACTGTACTTCCAGTCCTGACCAGTAGGGGGCATTGTAGGCTGTCTAATTGAGTTTTTCAGGCAACGAGCTCACACACATAACTGTGTGCCATAAAAAAACAGATATGTGAATAGTCTTAATTTGTCAGTGAGTTTTTTGCTGAGTTGTAGAAAGCTGTTAGTTAAAGGGAAACTACATTTGAAATCTTTGTTTTTACACCTCTGGATGGGCCTTCATCTGTAAAATACTGCATATCATCTTAGTATTTTGCATCTTCTAGTTGTCTTTTTTCACATACGATAAGTGCTCCTTCTGTTTTCTCTGGCTACGCTGGATTTCATTATTGATTTTCTCAGTTGCACAGTTAGAAAACTTGGCTGCACACTATTTACCATAGACGGCTATTTATGAAACAGACTCAACCTACTTGGGCCAAATAGCTGTGATAGTTCTTGTTGTTGTTGTGTAAGTGCAAGTGAGTTGAAAACTGCATCTGATTACTTGGTGGATTACAGCAAATATGCATGTTCACTTTCAAAAACCACTTTGGTCCATTTCTGCTCTGCAGACAGTAACAAAACCAAGAGCGCAAAAAACGAGATAAGAAAAACCAAACAAGCAACAACTGATGTGATGAAAAGCAGAGCCATATGTTAACATGGGGTGGAGGGAGTGTGCACATGCTGAGAGGAGAGAGTTGAGGCAAGACACCGACAACACACTGGGAATACCAATGACATGACTTCTGGGAGTCTAGCAGCACAAATCCCGGAGCAACAAAGTTCAGCTGTTTTCCGAGGTCCACAGAGACACTGAAGGAAGGAGAGAGTCTGTGTGTGCATTTATGTGTTAATAGGACAGAAGCAAGCTGCACAAAATGTTTTAAAGCAACGGTTTCCCTGCAGTCAGGTCGATCTGTTAGAAACTCCTCCACAACTCTGACCAAACAAACAACTGATGGTTTCAAAAAAGAAGCTTTAGGTTAAGAGGCCAGAACAGCTAATTATACAATGCAAACAATCAAAATGAGGACTATTTTTAAGTCATAAACATTCATCATTACAATCAAAGCATTTTGTGTAATTTTTAAAGTTATCCATGGATTCAGTTCTGCCAATTTTTTTTTATATCTATATAAGGCACTATTAAGACATTTGCCTACTCCTGATGCAATTACTGTTAGTGTATGCTGTAATATTAGAGAAAAGGGAAAGGTGAGATCAATAGAGATACAGACACAAGTCGCCACTGAGTTTGGTTTCTTAGCTTGCTGACTTTCCATCCTTGTAAACAAAACGTTTGACTCTAATTAGATACTCTCCCTATTGCAGGGATTGGAAGACAGACAGGAAACAGCAGGGAAGTGAAGAGAGACACTGTAAAAGCTGTAAACAGCTGCTTCCACTTGCCTCTTCTTGCTGATTTTGAATGATTACTGTAAATGCTCTGATTACAATATTGAAATAAATAACGCTTTGTTTGTAATGACAGTTTAGTCTAGTTTAGCTTAGCTTTAATCTGGCACAACGGTGTTGGCTCAAACATTTGATTTTTGATCTGTTCTGTGGCTGTTTTTTTTTTTTAATTCCCCCGAACCGCTGGAACAGCACTATCTCCAGGATCTACAAAGCTATGATTCACAAATAAAGAGCGTATTATAAGCGAGTGTGTGTGGATATGACAACAACCCAATATTATGCTGTGGTGAGCCACAGTCTTTTAAGTCTTTATTTACTTTGCGAAGCCATGTACAGACACACGCAAAGGCTCGTCTTCGGCTGAAGCAGGATGACCTGACTTCAAAAATTAGGCCAGCCATGTTTGTTCTTCACCTCCTTGTGTAAACACTGTGTGCAAACCCTCCTTGAGTAAATGTGCCTTAAGTGTGTCTAACTCTGTCCCTTGAAAGCCCGGTATTTACAAAGCGGCCTGAAAATTTTTTAAATTAATCTCCTATTACATTAGCATAAAGGAAATGGAATGACCACCCTGCATAAGCAGGTCACATACATTTGAATGTCTGTGCTTGTTACTACTTTGATGAGTGAGGATATTATCTAAGTGAATGCAATGCATTTATTAAAACTTGAAAACATAATGGGCGCTAAAAGAGCTGTGAAGTGTGTTTCAAACGATAATATATTCATCGTACTGTTCAGATTGTGCATATCTTTATTACAAGGACATAGTTGTACAGCCAAAGAGCTCACTGCACAATCTTCAGGCAGGAGACACTGCTGTCCCAGTGGCCAACACCCTGCAGTGGAAAAACGCTGGCAACGGTAGCATCACAAGTGCTGTCAGCTGCTCCGTCTTAGCTCTGATTCACTGGGAAAATTTAATAGCGGGATTTTGAAGTAAATTTTCTCTTGGCAAGAACTCATTGGGTTTTCTGCAGAATGACTCACACACTACAAAGAAATGGAAATTACTTGGAGAAAATGCTGCAGAGTGGATGCAGCTTGTCGTTGGGCAGGCTTAGTTCGGCAACCCGCCTAACCTCCGCCATAACTCAGACAGAGTTTTGATTTGACCCCAGCTGTGTCTTCCAGCCAGGCCTCTTTGGATTCAGACAGTAAAGAATGCACTTATTGGTAACAGGTGAAGTTGAACACTTCATTTAACCAGAATTAAATTGACTTTTATTTTGACATTTTACTAATTAATCGAATTTGATCAATGGGAAGAAAGGGTAAGAAAGGGGCTGTACTACAAAACTGATGGAACAGCATGCAGAATATATTGGCAAACGAATATCCAAAATGTGACAAGAAACCTTTTAGAAACCATCTGTGTGCACAAAACTGCAGAGTGACTGTTACTATAAGCTATCACAAATACAAATTTAATGGGTCACTTCATATCTCCTTGGCAACCTGACCATGAATCCAAAAACTACATACATGGTTGAAGGGCCAATGAATTTTGGCAGTACTGTCAGGATCTCATTCGAACCTCACGTTGTCTATTTTTGGCAAGCATCATCAGTAATGAGAAAACCACAAAAGCAGCAACAGGAAAAGAAAAGTGCAAAAGCAGCTGCAGCTCCATCAGCCAGAAGATGTTAACATCGAGGGTGAATTTTTTTTCTCGATTACTGCAAAGTGTAACTACACCTCCAAGGTTCAACAGTAAAATCTAGCTTCACTCATCCACCCACATCTATAGCCACGGCTGCCAATCTGACCTACACACACCTACAATGCACCTACATGTAAAACTCCTACAGCAGCTATAATGTAACAACTAGCAGAGGCGCATTTGAAGAAAGGAGACGCAAAAGTCTAACGGGAAGGTTGAAGCAAAGATAAAAGGAAGGTGAGAGGCTGATGAATGATGCTAGTTTTATTGGTCAACATGGGAATTAAACTGAAATGTAATAATTACCAAGAGTTAAGCTTGAGCTGTCTCTGAAGAGTAAAGATCTGGATTAATATTTGAAAGACTAAGAATATCTAATGTGCTGTTGCTCATTACTGTCATCTTTACTTAAATCTACCGACTCACTGACCCCTACAAGACCAATATTAAGGACACACCTGTTTGAATGCAATTTGTATTATTAATTTAATGTTTGCAGGGATGTAATCAGGTTACTCATATGTGATTCATAACTATCAGGTTATCAGAGAGTCGACCTCTGCAGAACGTCCTCCTACAGTCTGTCTGGAGTCTCCTCTCAGTGTCAGCTGTTTACTGCAGTGTGAGCACTGTTCTGAACAATGTATAGACTGCATTATATATATATATATATAAATATATATATACACACACACACACACACACTGACAGAGTTATTATGATCGCAGCGGATAAAACATATTGTTGAAGGATGAAATGAATGAGGTTAAGCGTCCCCCAGTGATACTTTAGAGTCAATTTGGTAGGCCTGAACTGAGTTTGACCCCAGTCATTTGTTACATTTGTGCGCAGTAAACAAGCAGAAAAATGAAAGTACAGTTAAAGGCTCTCTACCAAAAGACTTCTCCAACTCTGGAAAAATTTCCAGAGAATCAATGAACAATAAGGTTGCTGAAAAAAAAAAACAACAACAACAGGAGGGTTGCTGTCTCAGAGCCAACTAACAGAGGAGAGCTGTGTGCAGGAATAAGAGGCAGAAAACAAGGTTAGTGGGTTATCTCCGTCCTTCACCAGAGAAACAGATCTCGTTTTGTCTTCCTCACCATATCCCTTTCTCCATTTCGCTCCAACTGACAAAACACACTCTGACAGCTCATGCATGTTTTCGCAAACTGCACAAATACCTCTCGCTGTTATTAAATGACTCATTTTATTCTTCTTATTATTCATATTGTTATTATTACTGTGTGTGAGTTCATTCATTTGCCTAAAGTGCAGCTGCTTCCCTTGGCATCTATGTCACTTCCTGTTGAACAGTTTGGCTCAGGCCAGTTGGGGAATTTCAAGGAAACTGGAGAAACTCTTCAATCACAGCACACTGTGTAAGAACTGTAGTTCTGGCTGAAGGATTCTAACACTAATCATTATCCACTCACAGGAAATCAAGATTTCCTTCTCCACTAAAAGGCACCATCGCACACTACTAATTCTGTCCATTACAACTCTAGTCATGTTTTACATGTGAGAGAATTTTTAACCAAGCTGCTGCTTTGTGGGGCAAATGTATATAAAACAGCAAATGACATCTCTGTGCTCAAAACTGAATAAACACAGCTGCATCTATTTTATAAAAAGACCTCTAACTAAATGCCCTCATTTGAATCGAGGGACATAGGGAAATATGTTGTGTATATTAAGAACAACAGAATGAGTCTGACCCCTTCCCATTACAGGAAAATGTAAAAAAGAGAAAAAAGTGAAACAAAAAAGGTATTTTTGCACTTTCAACCTCACATAAATCTAATAGATGTTTACAATTTCTGGCAGATATCATAGTGACTGTGAATTTATGATTAAAAAGTTTTTTTTGGACAACCATAACTAGTTCCATTATGTGTACATGTAATCAGTTACTTTCTATGTACTCAACTTATATCTATAAAATGTACTTTCCAAAATATTTACAACCTTTCTCTGCATTTAACAAGTATGTAGTGCATCTGTTTTATGAGGTTTTCAGAAGATTTGAAGCATTTTAAATTTTGGATGGATTTTACTAAGTGTGTATCTACCTATACATCAATCTGTACTCATATACTCATATTTCTGTGCGTGGAACGGCACATGTGAAAATCATGTGGACTTGATTGTTCCCAGCTGTCTGCTACACCGTCTTTGTAAACTTTTTGACTGGTTGTAACAGGACTCGGTTTGGCAGGCTGTCTGTGGGGCATCTACAGCAGCTAATGTAATCAGCGATGCAATCTGGCTTGAGTGGGCTGCAGGCTGGTACACCAGGTCTACACAAATACACCTACACGCAAACACACACGCTAACCAGAGATCGCATGCAAATTTGAACTCATCGAGTCCACATCAGGAATTTGATCGTTTGTGCCTCAGACGGCCATGAGTCAAACAAAACGCTGCTAGAGGTGATAGTGGTGGTTTCCTGTTCCCGATGTAGACACATGCACATTCGTGAGCTCTTAAACACATTTAAGCTTAAAATTAGCAGGCGTTTTCACACACAGTGCATATAGTATGTGTGAAAATGTGCGAAACAATCCACCCTTTTATTATCTTGAGATACGCTGGCAGTACAGATTTCAGCAAACATGAAAGAAATAAATGGACTGAAATGCTTCTGAAGGAGCTGCAGCCAAAAATGCCAGCAGGATATTATTATTATTATTTCTTGAATTTGGCAACCAGATGAGACTGAATGTGCAAAAGTGAGGAGGAGAGAGAGAATCATAACAGCTCCACTCTTGCAGAGCACTCTTGAATGAAAAAACCTAATCTTGGTTATTCATGGGTATAGTTGTACTTTATGTTTTCAACTTTGTTGAAACATTTAATAATTCTTTTGCATCCAAATGATTTATTACAATCCTAAAATCCCAACACTTAACCCAAGTGTAAGTGTATTACTACTATAAACTGCAATAATTCCACTAATAGTGCCAAAGGTCAGAGTCAGGTATTTGCATTATCTTGCATGAAATTAATCCACATCAGTCATAATCATTGATTTATGTACCAATAAATGACCATCTGTTCCTTTTTCCTTTTTTTATATTATTAACCCCAGGAAAACAAAACAAAAAAATGAGTACAATTGTGCTTAGATAACACTTAGATAAGCACAGAAATGATATAACCGTCCAATAAATTTTGTTCCTCACTCAAAACATATTCCCTAACATTTGCACCATTTCCCTGCCAACACTGACCCTGTTTCTTCCAGTGTTAATTTGATAAGTGAATGTCAGTGAAGTTCAGCAGGGACTTGTAATGCACTGACCCCTTTTAGCCAGTTAATTCAGTGATTATGTGTGCCTGCTGTCAACTCCCTGCCATCACTATTGTTCTAGCTAATGTGCTAATGCATTATTTCAGCCAGGGGATTTACAGCATGCCTTGAAATACAACACAAAATGGGTTCCTACATGACACACACACACTGCTGGGGTCTTCTTCTTTTTTTCATTATAAACTGCATAGTTGGGCAACTGTTCACTGTCTACAGTTCACTATTTTTATAACCTTTTATATAAAGAGCTAAAAATCAATATTAACCATTCCTTTGCAGTTTTATATTTTGCACAGAATGCTATAAAAACTTCTGTTTTACTCCCCTTTTTCTCGTACATTTAGCATCATTATTATTAAGCTGGTACAAACTGTCCCTGTTGATAACAGAGTTTTGTTCAGTAATGCACAATTAAGACCAAACCTCCCAGAACAGCTGCATACTGAACACCAAAGAATCTGCACAAATGGCAGCATCTAACGCTATCTAACAGTGTTCATTTTGGGCCACATTTAGCTGGGAATCTAACAGCAAATACATTTGACAGATTATGTATGAAATTATCTCAGCTTAACTACAGCAGCTGGTCAGACATTATTTGCCCTGAAAGGATTATTTTATGCTGTCTGCAAAATCAACAATTGAAAACTGAAATGAATTGTTATTTATAAACGAAAACACTTCATCTTGTTGTATGCTGTATTTATATTTGGAAATTGGGTAGCCAAGTCATGCAAAAGACGAATAAACACATAAATTACACAGAAACTGGAGATTATAGGTAGTGATAGGAACACTCTAAAAGGCAAAGAGAGAAAAATGAGACCGGAGGCCTAAAGTCGGAAGGGGCGTCAACCCTTTTGCCCCTTATTTAAGCTTTCTTTGCTCAGTACTCATAAGTAGGGCTGCAACTGTCTTCAAACTCAGCTTTCATTTTGATCACTACTGCACACCTGGATACAAAGTTTAATGACTCTGTCTTTTATGGTTGTGAGTTATCTGTAGTCAGACAGTTATGTATCTGTCTGGCTGGATATACTGTGTTCTTCTATACTGTGTCAAGCACACACAGACAGAAATGCAAATAGACTGACACAAAATGACACCAGTTATAAATAGAGTTCGCATGAGGTCAAAAATCTTTTGCTTTTCTTTTCTTTTTTTATACAATACTGTGCTCAAGATGTGTCATCCCAGTAGTCCAAATCTTTGGAATTGTCACTCTGCTTGCATGTCAATCCTGCTTACGATTCCACTTCCACCTCCACTGCAATCAGCTGATTTCAGTTAATGTGTTAAAAGAGAATAATAGACTAGCAGTCTAAAATTATCAGTGCTTTTATTTTCATAGAAAACAAGGACGAGAATGCAATGGTAAAGTCGAAAGTGCCTTCAAGGCAGAAACAGCTGCATTATGCTCAAAACTCCACTTTGACTCTTTGCAATCATTGCACAGAAAGCATGCTAATGCTAAGCTAGCCAGACAGCATGCTAATGCTAAGCTAGCCAAGAGCCCAGAGTAATGTGAAAGCTAAGTGAATGCCGACCCCAGCCCAGCAGTCAGACCCTGAACTTCAACAGGAAACAAATAGAAGAGAACTCAGGCTACAACCTCCATTTCTACCTGTTCATGTTTTTACTGTAGAATCATTGAACCGATCACTTTTAAGTCTCTTTGTGCTGGTTTTTAATTTTTGCTCTGTGTTTTTGGCTTTGTGTTCATACCTAAATACTAAGAGAAAAATCATATGTGTCTCTCATTTAAGTATGCATTGTATGTTGGTGTGTTTCTTTGTTTTACAGATTAACATAAAAGTGTTATAACAAAACACTTGTGTAATATCTGTAATAATCACTTTTTTTGCATAACAACCCCAACGGTAATCACAACATTGAGGGAAAATACATCCAACATGCACAAACATTTGGCCACACAGCATGCAATTAATCGTCATATCTGTAATCTCTTAGATATGTTGCTTTGAGTTGGTGGTGACCCTCAATAAGGAATCGATAAGTGATATTCATAATGAAATCAGAATTGCTATAATTTAGTAAATTTCCATCCTTAATCCTGAGACATTTTGATGTGTAGAGACAACTTACTACGTGGTGTTAAGAGATATGAATCTTTATCCTAAACTGGTATGACATTAAAAAAGACAAAATCTTGAGCTACTCATCATTTGTCATACCTCAGCTTCTTCTCCTGTCCGAATGACTTCTTGACTGACACCCTTCCACTGGTGACCGTTTATGATGTCAACAATAAACGGATCAACTCAAGGTTCAAATGCATCTCTCAGGTGATGTTATGTTTTCTGGACTGTTTCTTATTTCTTAAAAACATGATTTTCAGATACTCTGGGTCTTTTTAAATGTTTTTTAAATCAGTTTTATTTAGATAAATCACAAAAGCTGCCACAAGGCACTTTATACTGTAAAGTAAAAATATAACAATAATACAGGGAAAACTCCAACAATCAATGACCAGCTTTGAGCAAGCACTTAGCGATAGTGGGAAGGAAAAACTCCCTTTTAACAGGAAGATATCTCCAGCAGAACCAGGCTCAGGGAGGGGCGGTCATTTGTCGTCGAACGGTTGAGGGTGATGACAGAGACAGGACAAACGACACACAGACAAAGACTTTTATCCTTCATTTGTCCAGTTTCCTCAGTTTTTTAAAGACACACTCCACAGCATGCCCAGATATGCCAAGTCTTCAGCTAACAAATCTTTGGGAATCGACTTGTTGGTGCATCAATATCATTTTATGCCTCTTAAACCGCGTTGTCTTTGGCATTTTTCACAGATTCAACAAAATAAATGAAAACAAAAATGTTCTATGTTGTCAGGCTGCTAGAGTCAAGGCTTTTGCACAGTACTGTATATTTCTCACATAGCCTTACTCTTTTTTTTGGCTGCTAACATAATCATAACAAATGGCCACAAGAAACATTTTTCCCTTTAGAAGGTTTATGGAACATGTCATCACTATTTTATATATTGCACTAAGGAAATGCTATTAACTATATATCAAATCTGTTTATAATCTTAATAGATGTTTCTTTAAAACCGGATGCATCAGCAATTGTGGGCTTTAAATAAATAATAGTGAGACATACAATTATAGCGACGAGACCCTGTTCACAAGGAGAACACTCAGATCCTGTCTGTGTATAATTCTGAGTGGACATAAATGAATGAAATTAAACCTTGAATTTGCTTTGCAGTTCAGTTACACAGAAAATCCAGTGAACACAGAGCGAGTCGTGACTGTTTAAAAAAAGTATCAACACAAGGCCTACGCAGCAGACCACACACCACTGCAGGACTACACATTTGGTTTGGGATTGCCTTCCAAATGTGTTGAAACTGTGAATCGTTTCTTACAGCAGAATGTTAAACAGGAGAAACTTTATCGATCTATGACCCAGAAGCGAACAGGCTTTTGGCATACTGATAGGCGATAGTCTCAAGGCCGGTTATGTAGCTAGAGGTTCGACACAGTGCATCAGAAGCAGGCCGAGTTGAGGCAGAATTAATGAGGATGGTTCAATTCAGGTAATGGCACCAGGGTTAGACAGTGAATGTGTGTGTGTGTGTGAAGTGGGCAATCAGGGATTATTGACGACAAGGGTAAAGTGTTGAGATTGATCCACGCTTGCAATTGAACCAGAGCAATAGCGTCTGCAACCATCTATACCCTCATCCCATTTGATGTGGAGCGACACTTACACACCTGCAAATGCATGTTAAGCATCTAACATCACTATAAGTTGAGATACGTCCCCTCTGCATTTAAGCTCATTTCATTAAGTGTCTATGAGGGTTATGAGGCCTACCTGTGACCTGCAGTTTATCTCCGCTGACCTCACACTTGAGGTAAACACGCCCCCTCCTTTCAGTGTAATCAGTTCCACACAGGCTGGGCACATTCATAACACACTGATTATGGACATTCATATCGCAGGCTGGTGAGACAGAGGAGATAAAAGATGCCAGAGAAAAGCAAGTTTATACATTACGTATTTGATCCAAATCAAACAAAGGTGACTGAAAAAAGAGTGCGAGCTATCTCAGAATTGACATATTTTTTTAAAGATAAAGATGCAAACAAAATTTCTAGACTTATCTATACATTATACAGGAGCTATATATTATAAAAGATAGACAGCAAAATAGATTCCATATTTTAAAAGCATTGTTTTTACACGTGCAACCTTAATGTCCCATTGGAGTAGACTGATATAAGAATACCATCTTTACACAGTGTTAAATTATTATTCTTTTGAAGAGGAGTTAGGTTATGACCCATATTCATACATGTGTGTCAGTCAGCTGAGCTGTCGTTTCATGGATTGGGAACAGTTGCATGGTGATTGCATCATCACGTCATCAGGTCAGTAGGTGAAAATAAATGAAAGCCAGTTATGATGCTGACACATTCTTCCTTAATAATGTTGTATTATTTGTACCTCCCTGGCAAAACCTTGTGTTAACAGTGCTTAAAACAACCAAAATGTGTAATCACATTGTGGCGTGACTAGAGGTGCGGCTGATCTGCTAAAATATAATTTCCACATCTCTATTTATGTACACCCTGGAGCAATCATTTTGCCTAACTGCCATTCTGACTATGTAGCAGATAATGCAGGAGCTCATTAAGGCTTTAGACTTTAATCCACTAATGCAAGATTAAAGGGAAGACAACTAAGGAAGAAATATTAATAAAGACTCAGAGAAGCTTTTGATACAAGACTTATTATGAAGGTGCAGCAAACATAGCCGCACACTGAAGAGAGACAATGTGTAATTTTAACGAGTGAAAGTCAGGAGGAGGGGAACAGATCCCTGTATGATATATTTTTTGACAAGAGTCATGCTGAAAAATTGGCTCTAAAATACGACATAATCAGTGCAGAGCTACACATGCTCATTTATGAAAGCACAGTTAAAGTGGAAAACAGCACAGAATGAATTTTCTCTTAAATGTAATTACTCACAGTCGCACTTCATGCCCTGGTGAATGAGGCCATAGAGCAGAGAGCCGCAGTGATCGCAGAAGGTGGGGCTCCCATAGGTGTGGATCTTGAACTTGTGCTTAGTTCGGGGATCCTGCAAGGACCAAAAGAAGAAGAAAATAAATGGTTGACAACCTTTGCGTTCAGGAAAGGAAGAAGGAAAAAGGCTGCAAATCAGCATCTTCAGGCCCTCAGATGGCACTGCATTAAAAAGGCATTCTTCGTCACCACACGCGTAACACGTGTTAATGAAGGCCAAACTGAATCAACCTCATACCTCAGAGGAATCACCCAGGAGAGAATAACAGCAATCACTGGTTATATTCTGGTACAACTGAAGGTGACAAGCTAATCAATTTGCAGCAACTTTTTAATAATTTACTATTGTTATAGATCAACTTGTAAATTCAAGAGTGCCAATGTAAGAAATACAGTGCAGTTGACTTAAATAATTATCCATAACTCTAAACTACTGTAGTAGTATTTCTTAAAATTACAAAAATACTACTCCAAAAAAAAATAATATTAAGGTAATACCAAATAAAAGTCTTAAAATAATAAAAGTATTCTAATCTTTCTTTACAGTCACAATACAAGTGTCTGAAAACCATATGGCAGTGTCTTGTGCTTTGTTGCTCCTTTGCTAACTGATTAATCTGTTTGTGCACATACATGTAAGCCTTTCATTTCATTATTATTCTATTAAAATTGTTCATTGTTCCAGGCTCTTTACATGATTATTACATCACTCAATGTATGAAAAATATTAGGGTTTAATGGGGAGAATGAGACTGCAAAACTGTGTGTAAGTATGTGTGTAATACTGGGTATTACAGACTGGAAGAGTATGACTCACATCTCTGTAAAAATTGTAGAACTACTTGTTGGATTTATTATTTTTTCCTACATTCCTACAAACCTCCATACTCTATTCTGCAAGTATTTTCTGTTGTATACAGCAACATAATGTTAGTCGTAGCATTTTTTTTTAATAAAACTCTAATATTTTGGTGCAAAAAATCTGTCTAATGTTTCTGACATGCCTTAATTATTGTCTTCCCCAGCTCCGTTAGAGTATGAACACTCTTGTAATGTAAGCATTTTACAGGGTGCAAACTGACCTGACACACAGTTGCAATGCACAGAGATACTCACATAGCAGATTCACATTTCCCACATGATTATATTAACTTCTTATCACATAAAATTAAAGGCATAAAATACATTTAGATAAATTATACTCAAAGTGGAAAGCTGAATTCTGATTTGAGGATTGTGGTAAATGACTAAATGAATGAATTCCATCTATCAATTAAAATGACTCAATGTGATTTGCGTCTTTAATGCAATTACAGATACAGTAAGACCCTCAAATGTCACCACGCTGAATTATGTATTATATCATAAAAAATAATGAACTCGTTAACATGCAATAATATAAACACTATGCATTATGACATGTGGCTAGTATAAAACAGAACCAAAATAACATCCCAGCTAGTGTTCTTCATTTGCATTTGTCATACATGAACACTGGATCAATATTTGCATTTCCACATCCCTTCCTACCTTTCAAGTAAATGCAGCATCCATCATTTTTATCAGACTCTCATCAACATTCACCCCACTGGCAACCATTGGAAATTTGAGGAAATTTGGATACTCAAATAGGGAATGTGGAGAACAAAAGGTAACATTTATCCAAGCCAAAACAGGAAAACCAGTTGGTAGATAGTAGTAGAGATGCTACAGGTAAAATATTTACCTGAGTGGACAGAAAAAAAAAAAGCTGAGGAAACTAAAGCTCTGTTACATTTGCAACACTATAAATAGTGGTCACGTGGAGTTGGGTTAATGTTATTGGAGGTATCCTTCCTTTGGTCCAGTTCAACTAAACAGCAAAATGGTATGCAACAATTACAAGTCCATCTCACTTAACACTCCATTTCAGCACATGAAATACAGCATCAACTTGGAGTGGGCGCAAACTTCTTGAGTAAATATCTGCAGGTGTAAAGTAAAGTCTGAGCTCTTTTTTCTTTATGTGATCTGTTAAACAAGCAAAAGCAGTTACCTGCCTGTTTCATATATTTGTGTACAAGGCAGTAAATAGTAAGAGCCCAGTGCAAACATACGCATGATGCATAGGGTAAACATATGGCTGGCATCATATCATCGCTACTGATATAATGTATAGGGCATGTGATAAGGCGCAGATCATTTTAAATATTACAGCAGCACTCGAATAAGGTATACAGGGTAGGCTCCCAGTCACTTGCATACATTCATTAATTTCACACATACAACACGAAGCTTCGGAAGTACTCTCTGCTAGAGAGAAATATGGAAGACTGCCATTTTTCCAAGAACGCATTTAAAGTGTATTCCTGCTCAGTCTCAACTTGTGCTGTGCTGCAAATTTATTTCAGTTAGAACACCCGTTAAGTGGATTTGGATTAATAAGACTATCCAGGCTAGTCTTCATTAAATTTTTTTTCACTGCATCTATTTGAACGTTTGCCAATATATTCCCTGGAAGCAGGAAAGCTTCTCTTATCCTATGAGAAAAAGTACCAGTCCTGAGAATATCCCTTCTAGTTTTTTCTGTCGTGAAAAATATAGTGTCAAACGTAGAACGAATGAAAAGAGCTTGAACCCAGAGAAATAAATCATCAGTAAAAGGAGACGCATGACCCGTATTTCAGCGAGAGCTGACAGTATCGCACAGTGAGGTGCCACAGTGATCAATGTCATTTCAGTCAGTTTGACACTGGCCTCTGGACTAATGCAACAGAGACTCATTCGGGCTCCTCGTGAGATTGCTTTGCCACTTTCTTCCATGTCAGCCTGCTGAGGCTTTACACCATTACTGGTCTAAGAGAAATGCTTCCTCTTCAGACCTTGCAGAAATAGGCTACACCGCTGTAAGTGCTCAATTTGTGCAGATATGTGTCATATTTATCTAAAATGGCAAATGTTAAATTATGATTTACAGGAAAATTACATGTTTACGGGTTCATTTATCCTCGTTTGATTTTTTTGTTTAATTTATTTTTGATTTTTTTAGATGGACAATCACAGTTTGGGCTAGGGTGACTAACTTTGGGGTAATACCTCACACCAGCAGCAAACGTTGCCAACATTTTCACGCATGAAACAGTCAAGTAAGGAGTAATTAACAATTTGGTAAATGGTAAATGGACTGGTTCTTATATAGCGCTTTTCTACTCTTTCTGAGCACTCAAAGCGCTTTATACAACTCATTCAT
>VUQR01025208.1:0-22956 GCA_015108515.1 Hemichromis elongatus | reverse complement strand
TTCATTTTTTTTTTTTTAACTTTTATTCTTTTTACCTTTTGGGGTTACTACTAATGCAATCTGCATTCTACATACATAAATTAACTTATTGTAATCACTCTAATGCGCTGAACTAAGATATTTTGTTGAATTTCCAACCCTCTTTTTAAATTTCAAACAGCACTCTCCCCCGCTCTCATAACTAGTTTTAGAAAGTCATTGTCAGAGCTCTTTCACAACACGATAATGACATATAATCAAGTGAAGCAGTCTGTGTTACTGTGTCACCTAATTCTGTCACTGTGGCCTTCAGCATTTAATTATATTTTACATCATATTAATCACCTCCTCTCCTAAAAAAAACTATCAGAAAAATTTTGGCACTCATTCATTAGACTCAAAATATGGAACGGGACACAGCGGCGTTTAAAATACTTGAAGAATCATTTCACCCAGAATGTAAACACAAACTTTGTGAACACATAGTGTCCATCCTCACCTTGCCGTTTGTAACTCAGCGATTACTAACATGAGCAGAGATTTTGATGAGAACAAAATGAAGCTATCATTTATCCACACATTAGACTAGGCGAGGTTACTATTTTTAGCCTATAAATCACCACCCTGACTCCTCTTGGCCTTTCACTAAGCTACTCAGTGCTGAGAGGGAGGGCAGGTTGCTGCTGCAGCTCAGAGGGGGCTTTCCTCACAGTGTGCTATCTGTTAACACATCTGTCTGCTCCCAAATAACAGCTGAAACTTTTAACTGCTTACTGAATCCAAGTTTCCTTTCTGACAAGCTTTAAATTAACCTAACAGTTATCACAGCACTGCTCTCTTTAGTACTCCTGCTGTTTATTTAAGGTCACTCCTGGACAACATGCCAATAAGTTGTCACGTCTTCAGCAACCTTCTGTTAAACTTCTTATTTCCGTCATTACGTAACAGAGTTATGACCCCCATCGTGCAGAGCTGCTGTCTCTCTCTTCTATCATATCTGTTTTTGATGTCTGCTGATCATTTACTGAATCACTGTGAGAAAAACTTCAGTGTCTCATGTGGTACACCTCAGTGGTTTATAATGGTTCTGTATCAGATCAGTCTCTACATGCTGCCCTTTATTGAGTTTGTTAATGCAATAGAGAAAAGACATTTCATATGGCAAGCCCGTTGGGTCCGTTGTCTAAAGCTCATGGAAGTGTATAACTTGGACTCACTGAAGATACTCAACACCAGGTTCAATGAGTTCAAGATGAGAAACATGTGCAAGGCTTTGTTTTCTAAAAAGACGTGTCAGCACAAAAAAGTGTCATTTAAAAAATGTAAAAAATATACCAACTTGTTTACTGTCAAGTTATTCAATCAGTTGATGTCTTCAAAGCATATTAGATGTTACTACATTGAAATTCAGCTCTTAGAATGATTTGAGAGTCACATCGAAGTATCTGGAGCCTAAATATAATAAAATCTGGAAAAATTTAGATCTTAATTCTCACTCTGCATAAAATCTAGGTATTTAAGACATCAGGATTAACTCAACAAGAATTACCTGCTTATTTAGAAATGATTTCCAAAACTCAAAAGACAAATTTGCATAACTTTAAAAATGATAGAAATTGATAAAAGAATTGCTAAGAAGCAGAGTCCACGTGTTGATTAAGGTTTTCAGCAAGTGTCAACTGCCTCTTAATAACATAGTAATAATAAAAGCTATTAAACTCTTTCCTAAAATATCATTATGACAAGTGTGAGTGCCCCGCTGCAAATCAGTGATAATTATTTTCAGTTAACGTTTGTTGAAGGAAGAAATAGCCTGGAAGGGAGAAATCTAACAATATCCAAGGGCTATTAAACAAGAAGGCAGACAAAATTGTTACTGTTTCATGGACATTCTTTACATAAATGGTCCCTTTAGAGAAAAACCTAATATGAGACAGACTGAACAGAGTCTACAGCTCTGGCCTTAGAACCCTATGAACAAGTTCTTCTGCTTGTCTTTTCACAGCTGGAGAAAGCTGAAGTCCCAGCTAGCCCGCACACGTGGATGTACAGAGATGTGTTCATTTGCAGTAGCTGGCTCACTGGTAGAGCCGTGCACACATGCTGTGCATGACATCCACAAGGTCAGAAGAGGAAGGGAGGGCGGGGGCTGTCACAGCTGTCACTTCGCCTAGAAGATGACTGCACTGTTTACTCCCTTCTATGCTAACCCTTCCTCCAAGACGGTTCAGGTAGGGGGAAAAAAAGGGGAAAAAAAGAGGACCTGCTGGTTCATTTGGTCATGTTGCAAATGCCAAAAGCCAGAATAAATTGGCTTATCAGCCACAGGCCATCTGTCAGGTACTTAATAATTAAAAGAACTTCACAAGATGTGTTCCAAAAAGTTATCTAATAGCCAAAGTCTTGGCAGAGTCTTTTTTCACTATAATGAGCCAGCTGACAGGACCAGTAGCTTGGCTGTTCAACTCTGCTTTCTGCGCTCTTCGCATTGTGGTTTAGATTGCAGGAAACTCTATAAGTCAGCTTTTGCTTTAAAATCCATTTAGTGTCTGCAGCTTTGTTTAAATGTGTTTGTGCACGACTTTAATAAATGACCGGAGAAATCGAATGGCATTTTTCTTTCTTGTTCTTTGACAGTACACAACACCAGGAAGTCCAGGAATTTATCAAACATGCCGCACAGCCCACTGTGAAACAGATTTTTCACGAGGAAAGATATTTTATGAGGAGAGAAGAGTTTCACATTTTAAAGAATGTAGTGAATTTAAGGTGCTTCTCTAAATTCCTATTAGTATAACCTTCAAAACTTTAAAATGTGCTTTACAAAAGTCCAACAAACATATAAGGCCAGAAATTTTATAAAAGCATATTTTTAACTTCAGATGAGGGGTGGCAATGGCTCCAAGACATTTTTTTTTTGCTTCTGATACAGTATAATGCATTTAATATTAGCTTTATATTATATCAATGTCATTAATTTTAAAGTATGAGTTAAATCAAAAAGAGAAAATGAATCCATTATCGGCAATGAACATAATAACGATGGTTAATTAGTGAGTCGGTGTTCCTTCAAATGGAGCTGTCAACATGGAATGAATGAAGACGAGGCTCGAATGTATTATTATCCTACAAATAATAATCAGCTCGATTCAGCATTTTGGTTTACTACAAGCAGTTTCTACAATAATCAGCGTAATTACACAAGATCATCTTCATGGTGTCTTGATATAAGTGATTCATTATATACAAGATAAAATTACCTCAACCAACACCAGCCACTGCGCCCAGACACATGAAATAAACTTTAAATGCTTATTGTCAGCTGTGGTTTTTCTGGACCACAAGTGCAGAGAACTATATCGCAGTCTCTTGAGATGCAGGAGACGGAGAGAGCCAGCTGGACCTCTCTGTAACTTCTATCTTTTTATTTCTGGCTCTGAGCTGCAGAGCTGCTGCTGTTTCAGCTTCAGGTCTCAGTCTAACTGGTCCAATCTCAGTCTAAGTCCAACCTTCAGACCCTTCCTGGCTTTTTATTCTTATATCGTGCAGTGGCATGCAGTACAACTATAGCTCGTCTTCCTGTTTGACAGGCCTTTACAATTATACACCGAGCAGTAGAGTTAATCTACTCTGAATGCAGTTTCCCTTCACTCACCATATGTAGAGATTACAACACATTAATTATAACCTGGGTTCCAGGGTATCCATCCATCCAGCCATCCTTTTTTTTTTACAGAGCATTTGAGTCTGGGTTGCGGGTGCAGCAGTCTAAAGTCTCCAGTATAACTGCTGTGTCGGTTGCTTTGCTGACTGCCAGTAACATTGTCACACAGCCACATATATTTATGCTCACGGTTACGGCGCAAATAGCCATTGCAATATTTGTCGTATAGGTGTCACACCTCAGACAATACCACAACATCGGCACTGACCCTGAAGCACTCAGTTTTTTTTCAAACTTTAGCAACATCTACTTCTGTATAATCTGTTAATCTCTGACCTTCTTTAGTGTTATATAATTGAAACTGCAGTAAATCTAACCAAATCATACAGTTCTGTTTTCAAACCAGCTGTAGCTGCAACGGTGCAAAGCACCGGGTTACAAAAGTGCAGAAGTGCACGACCTGCAGAAACACCAGGTGGCAACAGTGGATGTGACATCAGTTTGACGTCACATGCTGCAATTTATAGTGTAATGGCTCCACAAATGGCAGCCCAATGGACGAAGGCCCAGCACCAGGCACTCCCCCTCAGGCTCCCTCCCTAGGCCTGGCTCCAGGGCAAAACCCCCAGTAACCCTATCCCAGACCGGGTGAACTGGTCCTTTGTTGTCTTCATCAAAGAAATGATCTGTCCCTCACCTAAGACAAATTTGCTTTAACCATGAGCAGAGACCACTGATAACACATCTCCTGGGATCACCGGGACACACAATCCCCTCAGCCATCATAAGATTACATTAAGACCTATGGATTTCCAGTCTGACAATGTCATGTTGTCTCTAAGAAATTATTTTCAGTTTAAAATGAAAAAATAGCAGTAAATGGCTCAACGGCAAGAAATCAGTATAAAATTCTCATGTTGGGGGAAAAGCCTGACACAAGAAGTCGGTAAAAAGAGTGTCCTGCAAGAACTGTGCACTGAGTTGACTAAGGGTCAATAGTAGTCCCAATTTTCCCACGTGCTGGCTATCAGTCACACTTAGCATAGTTGAAACACAACTGAGTATCAGATCCTTAATGTAAACAAAACACACAGGGACTGTGATATGACGCAGCTAAGAAATCAGCTAACTATGAATTCATTTCTCGCCTTTGCTCATGTGTGACTCCACTCTGCACTTTTAGGTATCATGCTGGCATTTCAAAATCAGAGGTATCCTTGAACAGGCTGTTTGAAAGCGGTGTGTGTTTGTATGTGCGTGCTTTGGGAATTAAATTATGTGTGACATAAGTGTAGTGCAGATTTCCATGTGTTTTCTTATGTGTAAAAGTCAGTGTGCATTATGGAAAAAAAAATAGCATGAATATGGTCACGTTTTTGAGGCTATGTGTGGGTGTATTTGTGTGTCTGAGGTCAGAGACATATATTCTGATAAGCTGTGTTTCCCATCAAAACAAGAAAACAGGGAACACTAAGTCTTGTGAAATCCAGTGAATCCCCAGTGTCTTGAATATAGTTATTAATATGCAAGACAGAGATTTGTGTATTGAATTTTCTGTGTTGCTTGTGTTTACTAAAGGAAGCTGGGTAAAATTTTTAGTCATAAATTGAAGGTTGTTGCTTTCACTTCTAGATTAAAGGATTGAAAATTTTAAAGGGTATAAAAAATACAATGAAAGATACCAAAGAACATCACTGCAGTGAGAACAGTGTTATACTGTGCAGTTCTCTGTTGTTTAAACTACAGTGTCAAGTGTTAAATAAGGCAGTGTGTATATCTCGCAGTGGACTGCTCTGTGGACTGCTTTGTATGCAGTTAACAGACTGAACACATCCACAGTGATGCAAACACTTTGTTAACACTATGTCTCCTCAATGTGAAGAGGAAACAGGAAGCCTTTAAATGTCACTGATTCATAAAGATATGAAAATCTAAAAAATATTATTAATACTATTATTGATCATTACCTGTAATGTCCTTTGACTGTTTATTAACTTAACAAACAGTATATTCGTTAAACTTTTTTAAAAAAGTCTCTTTTTTTTTAAAACAAAAGAACGAAAGACAAAGAAAAAGAGCTGCAAGTGCAGGAAACACAGTGTCGTCTGGTAGGGAAGCCAAGACTATAAAGTGTTTTTAACCATGAAGCCCAACAACAGGTCGCTGCCAACCCACATTTTTCACCTGGGGATGTTTGAGGTCAAAAGCACAGACAAAGCTGACAACCAACCAACACCTCGGCTGTGTGCAGCTGCAAACAACCGTTAATGATCTTTCCACAACTTCACCTATGAAAGCCTTTACAACTTTGACTTCTAGACAGATGTTGTTGGTCAAATGTTCTTTTTCTTCTTCAGTGTGGAAAAAAAAAAGAGATCACAGTAAAAAAACCAAAAAAAAACAAAAAGAAAAGACAAATTTAAAACAACAAAAGAAATGTGGCATAAAACCTACACAACACAATTAATTTGACAGGAAAATATGATAATACGTGTATAAATTTATAAAATTCAATAAAAAATGTCAATAAATAAATAGAAGAAGGAATAAAAACATTTTAATTATAAAAATAAACAAACTTTTTGAAGACCGCCTAAAAATATTTTCTACAGTAATATAGAAATGTTTGAATGTTAGGCAAAGGGCGAAGGATGAGACAGTATCTCTTCCTCTGCTTCACTATAAACTTCCTGTTCAGCTACTTTAAATTGTTAGCTGTCACTTTCACACATATGTTATGTCGGAACATCTCATTAAAAAGTGCAAACGGTTGCATGCTTGAGTTTGCATGTGGTGAATAACACAAGTTTAATCTGTGCGCTACCTGAGACAGCACGCATATTAGCATCTTAATAATGTGTTTTTATTACAAACATCTACTACTTTAAAGACCCTTTATCAACATATAAATGTTATAAACTCTAAAAAATTATTCTTTAAATGATCATTTTTGTTCTCGAATTTTATAATAACATGTGTTCCTTTTCTTTAATTGAGAAATCCAGAAGTAATATGCAATAATATGCAATACACTTTTTCTGATCTAATCAGCCATTCAGATGGTCAATACTATTGCTTAAGTCCTAGCTTAGCTTCAGAATGGCGAACAAAGGTGATTTAAGTGACTTTAAACTTGGCATAGTTGTTGGTGCCAAACGAGTTGGTCTGAGTATTTCAGAAACTGCTGATCTCTCAGGGTTTTCCCCCCACAACCATCTCTACGGTTTACAGAGAAAGGTGAGAAAAAGAGAAAAATATGCTGTCCAATGTGTACACTCCCTACTAGACCAGGATAGTCTGTGAGTTGTGATTCCATGCATCTCTCATGGAAGCCATAAAACTGTACTTGCGGGTTAAAGTAAAACTTCAGTAGAGGTAACAGTGAAGTTTAACCACCCTTTGAAGAATTTCCTCCCTTTTTCTTCTGTTTCTATTTGTTCATATGTTTTGACTTATCCCAAACATTAGTTATATGTCAGATAAAATGAGTTTCTTCAATTCACCACAAAGAAAAAAACTGTTGCATTTTACCATTCCTTACTGTGTGTGTGTGTTTGTGCAGGATGTGTGAAAAACAGTGTAGGTGTGAGCTGTGACAAATAGTCTGCATTCACTGTCAAGCATCAGTCTTTGAAATAGTTCATCGACAGCTGCCTGTGTTGAAAGGTCAAGCGGATGACAACAGAGGATTTCTGAGTTTAGACCCAGTTTAGACCCAGTTTATCCCGCAACAGCGGAAATTCAATCTCTCACCAATGTTGCAATAGGAAGATATGCATCAGCAACTAGCTGAAATGCATTTGAGTACTTATACCCTTCTACACCACCTCCCCCCAGCAAACCCTAGATCAAACCTCCTTTTAGACGGGCACGTCACAGACCATTAACATGAGAGATTCCCGATCCCTTCATTAGGATCCCAGAGAGTATAAATACCATCAGCATGCAGCCCAGAGGACTCTCATCTATCACTTCACCCATCACTCAATAGTGGAAGCACTGACTGATATTTCCTAAGACGCAAACCTAAATTCTCTTTTACCTTACTACTGTATAAACTTTCAGTCACTAGTCATTGAAGAAATAGACATCAAATAAACGCGAGCTTCATCTTAACAAGACAAAATTAATACATTTGGCAGAAACATAAGTATACTCATATCTGTTTCAACATGTGGATGTTATCATCTAAGGCACTACCACATCAGACGGCATTTAATCCAGGTAAGGCACACCTAAATCACAAGTGTCACTTAGCATTTTTGAACAGATAAATATTAAGGTTGAGATCTGTAACTCCACGGTTCAGAACATTCACTTATGTCATCTGTGGCCCTCTTCAGGACACACAATGCCAGCTAAGACTATGTGTCTAGCTCTGACCGCTTCAGAGCCAGAAAGAATTACTGAACTTAACAGAAACACTGTACCTATTTGAAAGACCAGATTTTGTATCAAGCTTCTTTCATTGACAATCAAACTTCAATATATTTAACTTGCTCTTGAGTTTTCACTTAACCTTCACAAATACAGTAAAAAAAAAAATTCATATTCCTCTTTTCGTATATATATTATTGTGGTCTATAACAAAAACAGTGCTGCTCGCTTCGTATCCTTTCGCTGCTTCGTAACATTCAAGCTATTTACTCTTTGCACAGATGACAATCTGAGAGCCCTGAAGACAGATTTTAATAGCTCCTATTATTTGAGCATTCGGCAGACAAGGCTAACGATAATATGACTCACATCATACAAATCAAATCATTTGAATGTGTCTCCCTCTTACTAAATCTAACTAATTTAGATTGCTGGCATGCATCATGTCTTAGCAGGAATATCCAATATCTGGAAAGCATCTGCACACACTGACAGTCACATTTGACCTTTACCAAAGCTACCAGATTCACATTAACCTCCCACATGTCTACGCTTATGTCAAAGCTAAAACATTTTTTTGTCTGAAATAAAAGGGCATGCGTGGTGCAGTAGTGAAAGAGTATTATGTCAACTACTTTTTATGCAGTGTCTCTGATGCATAAATCTGGAGTGAGAGGCAGTAGACCTGCAGAGAGCCTTTATTCAACTCTATAAACTCTCATAGCAAAGACCATGGGAACTTGGAACAACATCTAATCTGTATATGGCTGTGTTCAGAAACAGAAGCATCAAGTTTAAATAGAATTTTGAGTTATGGGGACAATAAAAAAAAATTATATACACTTATAGTATCATTAGGAATGACATTTTGTGAGTGTTTCTGTAAGCCCACATATTTGTTTATATTAGCCTGCATACCCTCAGGAGACTTCATTCCTTTTCAGGTCCAAGCTGACAATGTTTATGAGCCTCTGTCCTACCGGATAAAGAACCTGCTCCAAGGCATAGCCAACAAACATTTAGCTATGGCAAATGGTCAACACTGTGCCGGACTGCACAGCAACAGCTTCTATTAAATGCACCACCAGTAGCATAAAGAAAAGACACATCCTGCATATTAGCATGACCATTTGCTATACACTCAAAAAAAACCTAACCAATTCAATCATGGCACACATATCCATGTAATTAAATCAAATATAATAACCCATTCCTTGGCATGTAGTATCTCTTGGCTTTTTTAATAGCAATTTTTTTTTGTTTGAAAAAAATCTGCAGAGAAGACAGCAAGGAGCAAAGCATCCTCCAACAGATATACATCTAGAACATCTTTCAAATAGAGAAGTATGTAGCAGTAAATTACTCCAAACAGACCTTAAAATCAAATCCTGCAGCGGGCTTGGCATTTATACAGAGCTTCATGGTGTACTGGTTGCTTTATTATAGAGATATCATCTCTTATCTGTTTCTCTATCCTCCTATCTTTTCTCTCGCCTAAATTCTGCCTGCCAACCCATGCTCCCTAGAGAGTTGGTTACATATTGGTTCCAACACCCTCGTACCTCCAATTCTATTATGGGATTCCACGGGGTTTTACAGCAGTAAGAATTCTCACTGTACAATGTTAAACAGAGGCTTTGAATTGCCTTCAGAGTAAACTCTATCCTGTATTGTTGATATATGATGGACCACTAGTTTCTAAATGTTTCAAGTATTATGGTCCAACAGTGATTTGTCTTTGCAGGCAGAAGCCTTACACTTTCCGACTTCTTTGATTTCTCATCTGCTGCAGTCTTGTTGCTACTGGCTGTCGTGCAAATTTCAGATGACAAAGTTTACAATCTGTAAGCCAAGAGTGACTTCGCAGCCAGCAGCATTTCAGAACACCTCGCTTAAGTCGTGGGGCTGATCCATGGTAACGACTACAGCATGGTGAGAGAGGTCAAACTGTATAAGCAGAGTACATTCTCTTATTCCCTGTGAAAGGAAATGAGTAGCTATGATGCTTCTCCTTACATGTGCCCACTCCAATAACCGGCCAAAGACATAATACTATCTGGCATTTATGACAGTGTGACTTTATCTGCACATCTTGTGTGTTTGCAGGCATGTTTGAGTCTATAATAATCTCATTTTGCTACAGCAGCGCAGAACGAAGAGGTCTGCAGGACATGTCAGCATCCACACATCGTAATAAATTCCGTTCAGTTAGCACAACTAATCAGCATCAAGTTTCCTTGTGACCGTGTCCCTTTGGAAACAGCGTATGTGCCAAGGTTTGCACAGGGACGTGTGCTAAAAAACATGTGTTGGGATTCAGTTCAGTAAGGAGTGGGAGACTGATTTTTTGTTTTGTTTGTTTTTGGGACTTTCAAACAAAACTAATCACATATTTGATCTAAAGTATTAATCGTTGTCCAATCCTAGTTTGGAGGGTCTTATCTAAAAGGGAAAGGTCTGTTTTAGAAATGTAAGCATTGCTGCACTGACCTCTGCAATCCCTTTTACCCCCTCTCACCATCCCAGTCTGTGTCAGTCCGACTTGTTGTCGGGAGTGATGACAGTGGCGACAGGTCAGACTGACTCTCTCTCTCTCTAATTCTGAGTGGTGTGTCTGTTTTGTATCTGCTTGATTGCAATTGAAGACAGGTGACCTGAGGCAGAGCAAAGTCTCATCAGCCTTAATTTGTCACACTAAAAGCCTCTACAAATACCCAACTCTGCCACTGCAACCATGCCACATAACAGTCACCGCTATGATTCGACAAACTGCATTCAAGCCATCTGATCTAAACTTGCTATGTAGCATTTGATTGCTCCTTTTCCCTCCTATACTGCTCATTTATTGCAGATCCACCGCTTCCAGCCTTAGGTCTTGCCTTTCGCTCTTTGCTTGGAAGGGGAAAGAACAGATGTGCTTTTTAAACTTCCAAATACTTTTGTTCCTGCCAGCTTGGATATTTTTGCAATATTTCCATCTCAAGCTCGCCTTTAGGCCACAGTTTCCCCCTCTCTGCCACTCAGAAGATGTGTTTAAGTGAATTTATAATGGATTCACATCTTTGCACCAGTGGCTGGTTGAATGGTGAAATGGCAACTGCTGGGCCAGAACAGGCCTGTCTAAAAGAGATGACCAGCACCCTTGCTGGAAGCAAATGGACTAAAAATACAGATGAAAGGCTCCATTGCCTGTGACAACCCAAGATGCCTGTGGCACAGATGATGTAATTTAGCTCCACTCTAGTTTAATCTTGTTTTCAATTCCCAAGCAGAGTCCTTGTAATGAGACATTGTGTGTCCCAAGCCTTGTAACCAGAACACCTCTTTTCACCCACCCACTTGATTCTGCCAAAATCTTCTCCTGTGTGATCTGTCATTTTAAATTTTAGGCCATTTAACCCTAACAAAGGGCTGGTAGCACCTTCTAGCTAAACATTTTTCTGTCACTTCAATTTTTATACAAGCATGGTGGTTAAAAGTGAAACAGGGTTATATCATGTACATGCATACCTTCTTGACCCTTACGGGATTGTCGGTTCAGTGTAAAATGTTTTGAAAAAAACACTCTGCCTGGCTGCCATGTAACCCCCAGGTCAGTTCTGTCTGTTTCCAAGCAAATGAGACATAAAGGGCACTGCGCTACAGCCTAACTATGTTACTCTGTCACAGCTAACTGTGCACAGAACTACCCCAAGGGGCTAGGTGTCTATATGTGTGCATCTGTGTGTGTTTGTGTAGGTTAGAAGAGCGGCAATCAGCACGAAAAGATTTACAAATTGCCCCGGGGTCAAATGTGCTGCACTGGTTAAGTAGACATCAATGATGCAGCAACATCCACCTCTCAGTTTCATCTGCTGAGCCCCTGTAGTGAAACGAAGAGCGCTTGCATTATTGATGGTCTTGTCTTGTAAGGCAACGAAATTACTTGAGCTGCTGGTAAAATTACACCAGTCAGTCATACTGAAACATTTAGTTAAACTAAGTGCTTTAATTTGTCTTATTGATATTTGCCTACACCTGATACCTCACCACTTTCTATTCATGTATTATACACCAATTAACCAGAAGGTAGAAATCACTTACCCAACATTATGTAAGCCCCCATGACTGCTATCTAAACACCACAAAGTGTCAACACATGAACCCTTGAACTATGAAGGTGTCCTGTGTTGTGCATCAAACCCAGACCAAATCGAGTATCAGCTTGGAACTAATTTAGTCATTTGATCAGTAAGCCTGTGGCCTGAAATAAAATCTTCTTTAACTAACCTCTTTCAAGCTGGTAGGTGAATTCAGTTTGGGGTTTGTTTTTTTTTATAGACAGAACTCTCAAATTTAATCTCATAAAATACCACTGGCTATATACTGTAGTAGATTATCTGAATACTCTACCTGGCTCATGGTAAGTATAATCCTATCTGCAGCCTGCCGTACCCTTAAAACACACCCTGCAGCTGTTGCTGTGAGGAATGCGTTCATGGTTATACTGCCCCATCAATTCAAGGCTAAACACTAACAATGTGTTTGCTACTGAAAAGAACTAGTTGGGCACCTTAGTGCACACTTTGTTTCTTCCAGGAAGGGAGTTATAAAACATAGACATGAGTCATAAAATGCAGGTAGCCTAGATACAGCAGATCTTTGGGATATTTGATGGCTATGGGAGTTATTGCCTTCCCGGATTGCACGCCTGGGAGGCAGAAAGCCATGTAATATGTGTGGTTGCCCCTGGCAACAGTAGTGCTACTGTAAGTGCACAGAAATGTATATTAAAAAGAAGCACCAAGTATTCTGATAAGGGAAAAGACAGCATGCAGTTTTAAAGGATTTGGTCTTTGGTGGTAATTTTTTCCTGAAACTGTAGAATTAGAGAGTCACGCACTTCGCTGCATGAACAAAAGGATCCGAATAATTCATAGCCACAGCATTCTAAGTAAAACCTTCTTTTATTGCAGTGGATTCCTCTGTATTAGGACCCCTCTTAGGAGCACTTCTGTTAGTTAAGTATACAATATCTTTTACACTTCTCTTAGGAGTAACTATCATAAATATAGTGACATTTAAGTAAAAGCATGCCATTACCTTGGCCTGGAGTAACACTGTGAGGAATCTCCAAGTAATTTTTGATGACGATTTTTTCTTCAATGCTCATATAAAACGATAATGTAGGACTGCTTTATTGCATTTGCACAATATCTCTCAAATTGCAGGATCCTGTCTCAGAGTGACACAGAAAAGCTAGTTCACTGATTTATTAATTTTAGGCTGGACTACTATAATTTGTTATTATCAATCACTCTATAAAATGCCTTCATTTGATCCAAAATGCTGCAGCATTTTCAGAAATCCAGAATTGAACTTAAAATCATTTTCCTTGAACAATCAGGCTTCATCTTACCTTAAAGACCTCGTATTAAATATTACCATTTCAGTCCAATAGAGCACTTCGCTCTCAGGCTGCAGCCTTTCTTGTGGTTCCTACGATATTTAGAATTCGAATGGGAGGCTTTCAGGCCCCTCTTATGCAGAAGCAGCTCCTAGTTTGGATTTGGGAGAAAGACACACTCTCTACTTGTAAGATCAGGCTTAAAACTTTCTTTTTGATAAAGCTTAAAAGGGTTGAATCAGGGCTAAATCCTCCCTTGTGCTGCAATAGGCTTAGGCTGCTGGTTCTTCCTGTTAAAATGGAGTTTTACCTTCCCACTTTTGCCAACTGCTTGTGTTTAGGGGGCTGTCTGATTTTTGGGGGTTTTCTACATTATTAGAAATATATCTAAGGAAAGCAATACTCTGAAGTTTTACATAACACATATTTTCATTTTATGAAACAGAAATGAGTGAGATTTACTTTGAGACTATTTTATGAAGTTACAGCTTCAATGTCTTCCACAGAGTACTCTATTTAAAGAGTATGACTTGATGATCTTGAACGGCACTTTGACATATCTCTTGTTACAGGGGCCAGGCTATGCTGCTGTTACTCTTGGAGGTTATGAATGTCCAGTAGGCAAGCAGGTATGTAAATGGAGTTTCACACTTAGCAAGCAAGCAAGCGGTGGTTGATGGCAGATAGCTGATACTAGAAGCTGATAAAGAGGCCAGTGGGAGACCTCATAAACATGACATATAAGAGTTGATATTCATCTCAAATAGTTGATGGGCCAATTAAAAACTGGATTTTAAAATAAAGCTCTTTTTTAATTTTCTAAGTTAAAATAATAAAATTATCAGGCAGAAAACCAATTTAAATAATTTACCACTATATGAACCATTTCAACTAGAACTTTAAGCACAAATGCCAAGTCGTTTAATAATGCCAAGAGGCAAAACTAATACAAGGCAAATTTCATGGATGCTCACTAAATTTCACAGTGTCTCGCTAGGATTAGTTTTTATTTTCAGTCACGATTTATTTTGACAGGTGCAGAGAAACAGCTGCTAGAAACTGCTAGAACTGTGTGCATCTCTTGGCTTTGCCAAGACAGATGTAGTTTTGTTGATTACAGCCGCCAATCCTACATTGCCCATCTGTCTGTGAACTACATCAGGACCCAGTCATCATTAACGCAACATTTGTATGCCAGTCGGGTTGTCTCTGAACTCCGTCCTACACAAAGTCACAACCTGTTTTTTCAAACATGTTTGGATTTCCATTGGTTTATATTGCTTTTGTTACTACTTCCGAGATCGCATTTTTGTAACAGTTATTTTATGAAATTCATTTTAAGGTGATTTAAACGACTCTGAACTTGGCCTGGCTGTTGGCTTCAGGCTGGTCTGTTCAGAAACTGCTGATTTGTCGGGTTTTTCCCCCCACACAAACATCTCTGGGATATACACAGAATGGTGAGGAAAGAAGAAAAAATCCAGTGAGTTCTCTGGGTGAAAATGGCTTGTTGATGTCAGCAGTAGAAGACCCCACCGAGAGCCACTCCTATCAGCTAAGAACAGGAAACTGAAGCTACAAGTTGCACAAGCTGACCAAAGTAGGACAATAGAAGATTGGAAAAATGTAGCCTTGTCTGATGAGTCTTGATTTCTGCTGTGACAGGTAGGTGGTAGGGTCAGAATTCGGCATAAACAACACGACAGCATTCTGCCTTGTATAAATAATTCAGGCTGCAGCTCCTGCTGCTGGTGGAATGGTCTTGGGCATATTTTCTCGACACACTCTGAGCCCCTCACTACCACCTGAGCATTGTTTAAACAAGACAGTCTTACTGTTGGTGATCACGTCCATCCTTTTATGACCAGAGTGTGTTCATGTTTCTGATGCCTGCATCCAACAATATAACGCGCAGTGTCACAAAGCTCAAATCATCACAAACTGGTTTCGGAAATGTGACAATGATATTACTGTGCTCATCTGGCCCGCACAGTCAACAAGTCTCAATCCAAAAGAGCCCCGTTGGCATGTGGTGGAACAGGAGGTTCAAATAATGGATGTGCAGCCAACAAATCTGCAGCAACCGTGTTATGCTGTCATATCAAAATGGAGCAAAATCTCTGAGTAATGTTTCCAACAGTCTGCTGAATGTAAGGTTAGCTTCTCTGCCTCACTGACACTGATGAGATTCATTGGCTAATGCTGGTGGGGCAATTCATTTTTAAATAGTGGTGCAAATCAACTGATGCAATAAAAGCGTCAAATCTGGTACGCAGCACTATTTTGGAGAGACAATGAAGTCAAGTTTCCCTTAAGGAGAAAAAAAAATCACTGACAGAAATAATTTATTCACTTTCACTAAAGGTGGCAACCAGTTTATTCAATGGCAACACAAACAATGAATGAATTGAGTTTGCCACCTGCTGCTGTAGTGATTCAGTACTGAGTCAACAGAACTTAAAATTTGAATGGGCTTCTTCAGATAACCATAAGAGTCATGTATTAATGCAAACTATATAAAGGACAGTGATGCATTCAAGGAAATAAACAAACCCTTTATCCTGAGGGTGCTGTGGGGGCTGTTCTCCTGGCATGTTTTCAGTTCAGAGATACTAGAAGAGGCACTAGAACAGCTTTCCATCTCTCCACTAAGACATGTATAATCAGTCTCAACAATTTACCGCCATAATCACCATATTGCTAAGATCAATATTTATATATGAGGCCATCAACATTACTCTATAGGAGGCAGGATTTTAGTTCATTTTTTAAACATCTGGAGCATCTTTGCAGCTCAAGATGCTTGGAAAGTGATACTTATCAAAAGAAATGTAAGTTTCATTTTTCATTTCCCCCAGACTGATGCTTCATAAAGATGATAAGGAAACATGGAAGCACTACAGCTGTCAAAGAGCGACACTGTTTGGGAAAGAGCGAGGTCTGGTTGGTGCAACTGCATATTGGTGCCACGTACTTCAGTTTAATGACAAGAAAGGCACTTCCTCATCAACAACGGTGTAAGAGGGAACAGCTGGGCTTTGGTTACTTACGTCTGTATCGGGCCCCTTATCTGCCCCCGGGCAGGAGAACGTGACAAATTCATGGCACCTCTTGTGGACCACAAAACAGCAAACTGTAGGAGAAGAAAATAGATAGATAGATAGATTGGGGGGGTGGAGAGAAAATACAGAGACAGATAGGGAGGGAGAGAAAAAGAAGAGAAAGGGTGACGTTAAAATACAGTGTTTTATTGTCAATGGATATATAGGCAGCAGAAAGAGATAGAGCTCTGATAATACTAAGAGGGACTGAAGAAAGACTGATGTCTGGACTAGGCTCCCTATCATGTGTCCAGATGGCCAATCCTGCCTGCAGGCTGACTGCTCTTATTGGACAGTACAGTGCCACCTCCTCACTGGTATGACCGGAGCTAAGGCGGACACCACGTACACAAACTCACACTCTATAACATGCACATGAAGCACACCGAAGGCAAACAGATTCACAGGCTGACAAAACTGTTTAACATGTATCCACAGAAAACACATCCAGACTCACACACTGGAATATATCTGCCTACACGCTGTCAGAGTCACACTCTCGGTATAAAAGCCAGGTCACAGAGTGCACTGTAGTACGCAGCCAAGTAAGCACCCGACTCAACGTGGAGAGCGGCGCCTGTTACTGGTGCTTAGAAATTGGGAAACAGAAAAATGAGACAGGCTGGGGAGGGTCTGATCGTGCAAACTGCATATTATGTCAATACATGTCGAGGCTGCCCCTTGTTAAAAATAAATGTGTCTAGATAAATGTTATTTCTGCTTCTCGTTCCTTTCTAAACACAAGAGAGCAGCTCCTTTTCTTCCTAGTACTTAATGTTTTCAAGGCTACCGCTTGCAGAATGAGATGAAAGCATCTGAATTGGTGGTTTTCAATAGTCTTCACTTCACGCTGAAAATCCCTGAGCAGACTCCATTAGTGATTTATGAGAAATCAATGATGTGATGCGTTTTCACAGACATCGCCTGTTTTTCAGTTTCACTTTTTTTTTTTTAATCTTTCAGCCGTTCAGCAAAGTAATGCGAATCGGGTTGTGTCTTTCACTCATGCACACCCACCTCTCACCTCTCGTTATTTAACTACATCCCTGTCAAACAGCTCTACCCAGGAACAAGGAACGCATGACTGAGTGTTAAAAATGAGTTGTGATCATCCCCTTAGCTAAGCATACATCCGTACACAACCCCAGGAGGTTTTTAAGTGCAGACTTTAAGCTTTATTTCAAGGGGTTTGACAAAAGTACTGCATTAGGAATTACAGCCACTTTTATACATAATCCTCCATTTTCAGAGACTCAAAAGTAATTAAAAAAAATCAACATCAGCTTAATAAAATGATTGCTTGACTGCAAATGCAAGAAGCAAGAAATGCTGTGTTTCTTCCATTGTGATGCTCCGCAAGGTCTTCACTCAAGCTGCTGCTTATTTCAGCAGCAACTTTCAGATTTGTCTCGATGGCCATCAGAAACTCTCATGTTCACTTTGCAGTTTGCTTTGGGTCTGTATCCGTTTCCACTGCGAATCGCTGCCCAATTAGTTTTTGCAGTACTTGGCTGAATCTGAGCAGAGAGTACATTTCCGAATTCATCCTCCAACTTCTATCGGCAGTTGAATAATCAATAAACACTAGTGACCCGGTTCCACTGGGAGCCATACATCCCCATGCCATTACCATAATTGACAGAAGATGTGGTATGCTTCAGATCAAAGCTGTTTCTCTCCTTCTCCATACTTCTCTCTTTCTTTTATTCTGGTAAAAGGCAATCTTGGTTTCGTATTCCCAAAGGCTTTTTTTTTCCCGGAGCTGTGCAGGCTCTTTTAGATGTTTTCTGGCAAAGTCTTATCGCGGCTTCTTGTTCTTTAATGTAACCAATGGTTTGTGCCTTACTATAAACCCTCTGTATTGACATTAAAGAAGTCATTTCCTGATTGTAGACTTTGACAATGAAATGCCTACCTCCTAGGGAATGTTCAGATCTTGGTTCTCCCGTTCATCTATTTGTTTGTTTGTTTGTTTGTTTGTTTTTGGTGGTCTCCTTCATTTGCATTGACATCTCTTCGGACATCTATATTGAGACTTCCAATAAAAAGATGTGATGTGCAGGTTTAACACTTGCAACCAATTCCAAATGTTTTATCTACCTAGTTTGTCATAATATAAGAAGGAAACCAGCCTCATGATGCAATGCAAATGCTTGTTGATTGTTCAATTAACTTTGAGCCTCCGAAAATTGGGACGACGCATAAAAATGGGTGTAATTCCTTAACAGTTAATGCAATGGTTTTAGCAAATGATTTGAAATGAAACTCGTGAAAATAATAGCACCACTAAAACTTGCTGAACTATTTCTGTGTTTTATGCACACACAGGAGTTTCAGCTTGTCTGCTTGTAAGATAGAAAACCTTCTGACATTCTGGACTGTCACTGTCATCATATCTGTCATTACATTTCATTTGGTATTTTCTTTGTCATTATTTGTAATGTGGGTGGCAGACACCCAAATCAAACAGTGCCACAGACAGTGCTTGTGTCAATACCAAGAGTTTTGTTTGGAGTTTTGCCTGGATACCAGGTAAAAATGGTTTTAATTACTAATAATTAGTAATATGGTCACAAATCACTTTCTCTACTACATTTTTTCTATATATACTGTAGTGAAACAATAAAGAACGTGTTATGCTGCAAACATGCTGGTATTCACATGTACTTTAATGATGGCAAATCAATACAGCTGCCCGCACACAGATATATCACACTACCACAACTTGACATCTTCTGCCCCCTCATGTCTCCTAGGAGCTATCAGTCAGTACGGTCAATAGCCAACATGAAACCATGACCCATAACTCACACGAGTCACACCACACCCAACCCACAAATCAGACAGGTAAGTGATTTAGTACCTCCATTATTCGTCCTAAGGTAAATAGCTTATGATACCAAGGACCAAACAGCAACTGCCAAATTTCCTTTGGTCAATTTATTTAAAATAAGTGCTGATCATGCTGCTGAGTGTATTTAACTCATACTTTAACTTTAACACTTTAACTCACAATGTAGTATACTTATATTAAAAGACACGATGTTCTAGTTATCAAGTCCCCAAACTAAATGACAATATTATCTAAAGTTGGTGGCAAAAACACAAGATTAACATTAGATTACGGCTTGAGTCAAATGGCATCTTTCAAAAACACTGAACACATTAGAAAGTTCCCAGAGCAATGAGTTCCTCTGCATCAGCATTGCATATTTTGCGTGCATTTCATAATTTCAATTCTTCTCTTTGTTGTGTTTATTTTATGACTTGTGCAATAACGAAAATGCAAAACATATGTGCTGGTAGGTTTCGCCCGCTTTATTTTGGCACTCCAGTGATGCATCATCAGTTTTTCAGATTACCACATCAGTAAACTTTTTTAAGTTAAATTGTTTGGATCAAAATGGCCCTTTTTTTCCTGGCAAAGATAACTGTTGTGTCCAATATACAAACCAATTGCTTTTTTCTGAGATTTGTATAATAGGGCTTGGACGTCGACATGAAGAGAAGGAAAAAGCAGATGGTGTAAATTTGAGCAACAGAGGTGGCGAGCAATTAGTTTAGCAGAAACAAGACAAAGGAGAAAAAAAAGAAACGAGGCAAAGATTAAGAACATCGAAACTCAGAATCATCTGGTGTCTCATTAGAGCGGAGCTGCTTCTGATCAGTATTCCCACTAGCATTTCTTGCAAGCCACACTTAGAGGTTTATCACATACATCATCTCTGATTGCCACTGTTGCAGCTTGTCTCCATTAGGGCACCAACATAGTTACTTGACAGTTACTAAAAGTAACTAAAAGGTCTCACGGGGATGGATAAGCATTATGTAAGTGAGTCAGTAAGTAGAGGGAATAAATGATGCAAAGTCTTTATAAAAGGGTAGCCCAAACTGGCAACAACTTTATATGACTAAATAACACAGCAGTAAGTAAAACTGCTAAATACTGAGATTAAAACAGCAACCTCTAGGGAGGGGCAATTTAATATTAAGCAATTAAGAATCAGTTGAGTTCATCAGTTGGTTATGTAAAGGTTTGCCAACTGAGACTTTTGTAAATCCTGCACAATGTAAGATCTCATGGACTGAACAAAAAAAAGCAGCTCAGTTGTGATGATTTAATCGCATTTGTTAGAGTTTTGTCTTCTTCTGACCTAAAATTTCCCTCACTCCCTGGAAAGGATTGTTCATTCTCTAAGTGTAATAGGGGTTTTTAAAACAACACCCTTTTTCCCCAAAAGATAACATAACTAAGACATGCTCTTATACCCACTCTGGAAAATCAATTTATTCCAAATCTCAGGTCAGAAGTTCATAATAGCAATTTCCTGAGGTTTTCGTGAATGCAGACAGGAAATAAGAAGGAGGCGATGATTAAATTCACTGGGTTTTTGGCTATCTGGATGCCATTTCATTCCAACACACCTTGCAAAAACAAAGTAACCCGAAGCATTTAGATCTAATAATCAGGAGGCCATGCAGCCACTGGTGTCCTTGACAAAGCCCTTTCTTCCTAGACTGGAAAGGATTTATTATTTCTATTATTTTACATTTTTTCTCGTTTGGAACAGCAGAATTATTTTCACCGAACAATAACTCTGTGACAGTGAGTCAGATTTGTCATTAAAAGGAACAATTTACACCTGAAAAAGACTAAACATTATAGATGAAATTGAGTTGGACTGAGATTTTATCCACTGTGTGATATAATTACACACACCTTTCCTCTCAGTTTGACAATTCAGTGTCTGGCTATAACACTGAGAAATATGCCTCCATAATGTTGCCCCTCGAGAGTAGAGCGGTCTCACAGGGAGCAACAGACATTATGTAATGGGTAAGGAAGGACAGCTGACAAATATCGTCTCTTGTTCCTCCAGAGTAATGAAACACCAAGGAAATAAATTACTCAGTGCTAGTTTATACAGGGCTCAATCCAAACTGGCAGGAACTTATATATTTTCACCTAAAAATAATTCCCAAACATACGGTGTTTTCTGCCAGCAATATTTTATTCTAGTGAGCGTGGAACAGAATAAACCGTGTTACCACATGGATAGGTGTGATAGCGGAAATTCAAGGATTGCATTATTTGCTACAAATAGAAACAAACAAATAAAAAAAGTAATGCGCTTACAGAGATTTGTTTTCAATGAGTCAGAGCCTTCTAGTATCTACTAGATCCTAACACAGCACAACAAGTAAAGGATAGCACGGTTTCACTAAACTTCAAAACTGATACATCTAATACAAAGTCATAATTTTATGTTTAAAAAGGACCTCCCATTAACTTTAAAAAGGCTGGTGGGGGCATCTCATTTAAGACAACCTTATACCTCACTATGGAACAACACTGCAGTACAGATTGGGAAAAAAACGGTGTACTGGAAGGAATGGCTTGTCAAATGCATACACAGGATAAGTGATCTTTACTCAGGGGGGAGTGTTTATGTCATTTGCTGAAATGACCCAAAAATATGGTTTGATAAGAGGAAATGATTTTTGGAAATATTTGCAAATAAGGGATTGTATTAACAAAGAAAAATTTACTCAAAGCACAAATACGGTGGTGGAGTTTTTAGAATTGTCTGGTACAGCGCATAAAGCAGCTGTCTTCTACAAACTGTTTAACAACCTTAAAAAAGACATATGTGAAAACTTGAGGATTATATGGCAGAGAGATTTGAGCTGTGTAATTTGTAAAGAAGATTGGAGTAGAATTTTGTCATTCTCTGACTAATATATAAGAGAGGCCAGGGGGAAATTTACTCAGTACAAATTATTACACAGATGGTACTTCACTCCCTCTAAACTTTACAGACTGGGAATCAGTCCCAATAATATATGCTGGAAATGTAGCTTGGACCCAGGGACATTTATGCATTCTATTTGGGAATGTGGGAAAGTTTATCCCTTTTGGCAAAAAGTATTGGACAAAATAGGAAGGTGGACTGGTCTGATAATACCCTTGTCACCAAGACTGTGCTTATTAGGTGACCGGTCTGTGTTACCTGGGGTTTCAAAATATGATTTCATGGTTATAAAGGTGGGGGTCATTGCAGCGGCCCGAGTTATTCTCAGTGTGTGGAAGGATCCATCTCCTCCAGAATATAATAGGTGGGAAGAAAACATTCTGAAAATGGTGTCGTATGAAAATTTTTTGGCTAGGATTAATGATGATATGGAGGGTTTTGACAAATCATGGGGACGTGTTTTTGGCTGAGATTGACGGAGTTTATCTTGTCAGGGCAATTGTGTTCTGTTAAAATGTGTGTTTGCTGTGTTGTATATTGGTTTAGGCACTCAATAACGGAATAACTTAAGAATTTAATTTTAGTGTACCTTTTTTGTGCACTGATAATTAGAAACTATTGAAAATAGACACAAAATGCAAAGGTGAATTAAACATGGGGTTGGAAGCTGTATTTTTTTTTGTTTGCTGTTGTTGT
>VUQR01025206.1:0-14582 GCA_015108515.1 Hemichromis elongatus | reverse complement strand
GCATCACTGAGAGTTAAAAACTGCCTAAATTATTTCATCTTTAATAAAATGATCAGTGTTGCTGCTTTACCAGGTGTAACAATTAAGTTTAACATCCAAGCATCCATGAAAACAGAATTTATTCAATTTAACCGAGATAGTAGTTAGCAGGAAGTCAGCTCGCTAGTTTCCACCTAAACATGATATACCATGTTCTGACTGAGGGATTTCTGAAACAAATTAAAACGTACAGCTCTGCTATCACTTCCAACATAAATGAAGACAGAAAACTAAACAGCAGTGACGTTTGTAGGGTTACTGCAATCGTGGCTCAAGATCCCCGGCTCGGACAATCTTGGTCGTTGCGTCCTTGGGCAAGACACTTCACCCGTTGCCTACTGGTGGTGGTCAGAGGGCCGGGTGGCGCCAGTGTCTGGCAACCTCACCTCTGTCAGTGCGCCCCAGGGCAGCTGTGGCTACAATGTAGCTTGCCATCACCAGTGTGTGAATGGGTGGATGACTGTATGTAGTGTAAAGCCCTTTGGGGTCCATAGGGACTAAGTAAAGCGCTATACAAATACAGGCCATTTACCATTTACTGAAGTTGGACTAGCTTGTGTATAACGATGTGCTACCTGATCGTTAGCAACACAGCTATGTTAGCATAACATAAACAGTGAATCTGGAGAATGAACGCTAACATTTTCCACTCGACAAAAGTTAACGTGAGGGTTCCCGATGGTTCCCTTATGTATGAAAACAGACCCGTTCATCGACAGTGCGCCTTATAATCTGGCCCGCCTTATGGTCCAAAAATATATGGCACGTTATATGCCGCTCCACTGTAGTGATTGAGGGTTATGTCTTTTCCTTTAATTTTTCACATCTCACATACTTGTGGATTTGACAGCAGATAGCAAAGATACCTGTCAAGGCTGTGCAGAGCACCCAAATGCAGTATGCAGGCAAAATTAAAAACAAAGGCCATGATCTTTGGTCTACTTAGCAAAGTGCTAAAAGTTCAACTATAGGAAGGAGCTAAGAAAAATGAAAGAAAACCACAAACAGTGAGTAAAAATGAGCTGCATATCAGATGCTACAATGGAAAAGGGAAAAAGATGATTGGAAGAAGAAGAGAGACAAAGATGAAAAGAAATGCACACAGGTGAACAACCAGGACAGGAGGTAAAATTAATGTAAGATACAAAAGAAAACTAATGTTAATAAAATAAAACAGGAAGTAAAAAGTAAGGAAAGAAACCATTAACAATGCAAAAAAAAATAAATAAAAAAATCCCATTAGCACGAAAGAGGCATAAACAGGGAAACTCTAGGGAGACTGTCAGAATAATAAAATCAACACATTGACCACAGAAGCATGACATTATCACACAACTCAACCATATCATAAAAATAACAATGAAAGGCAAAAAGGAACCACAAACTCATCAACTTCAAGAATAGGAAATGCAAAAATGAAAACAGCAGAGAAATCTGGGACCAAGGGCTCAAAGCAAACTGCTTCTAAGGTTTTTAAATGAATTGAACATGTAAGAATTTCATTTATAGCAGATTGTAATTTAGTCTAGTTCAGACTCCTAAAACTGTGAGTCCGGTCTGTAAATCAGCTGGGAAAATGTACTGTAACTACAAGATGTGTGTAAGTGTAGTTATGTTTTTCATACAGAGTAATGTAAAGTGTGAAAGTGGTGCAAAACACGTTGTGTTTATTGTCCTCCTCTCCCCTCTCCTCCCTGAAGCTGTTTTGGATATAAGCAAGTCGACTTGTGTGATTTCACAAAGGTCAAAAGTGATGAAAGCATAAACATTTTGCTTTGGTCCTTTTCTTCTGGAGGGAATAACACAGACACCGCAAAGTTTTGCACCATTTTATTAACACAGTAAATGAAATTCACACAAGGAAGTAAAGGAAGGTTTGACTAAAGAGGTGACTAATGCCTCCTGCTGGCCAGTGTGCCAGACCCAAACGGCTCATCTACTGCACTGACAGTATATTTGAAACACAACAACTACTGAAGCAGAACCCCCCCCCACAAAAAACAAAGCAAAAGTTTAAACCTTCTCTAAAAAGAAAATAAAAAATGAAGAACTGCTGTTGGGAACAACTCTGCACTCATCACAGTGAGCAACCTGCAGTTGTATCTCGCAAAACACCTGAAGTGGAACAAATATTTTCTCCCTGAATTCAGAGCGCCAAAGTGTCATTCCTCATTAAACAGAAGCAATCCATGACCCAAACGCACACAGAACAGAAGGAGCTGTGAGGACAGTCCTTTTCTCAGGAGGACCAAATCCAAATGTAATTAGTCTTGACATCTGCTCTAGGCATGTCACCTTTTCTGAAGGCTGCATGGAGATCGTGGTTTGACCATATGATGCACAATATATGGAACATGGCTGACTTAGAGACAATAATCCATGTATGAGGTAATGAAAGATGTGGGGGAATGCTGCACATCTATGTTCATTCACTTTGTGATTTCTGTGAACTGAAGAACTAAAAGCACCTCACACAAACGAGGTGAAACAGCGAGCAGAGGAGAGAAAACAAACTCACGACGGTGGTTTCAGCACCAGCTGGTACATGCCACACTACGACGAGGGGACGGGGGTCGGATGATGTGCCTCTCCGTTTGTGTCTTTATGTTGTGAGTATACCATCCATGTGGCTAGTTAGAAGCCAGTTAGAAAAGTGAAGATCATTGTATAAAACAGTCGCTAATGTTTACCAAACACTGAACGGAATTACTGTGCAGTCAGTTTAGCTGTGTCAGTGTACAAATGGCCAGTTTAAGTGGCGGGTTAGTTAGCAAACAAGACAGTGAGGATGTGGATTCATTTAATAAGTGTTTTTATTGCAGTAATACTGTAGTGAACTAATAACTTAATGGCCATCAGGGAGCAACTGTGAAAAAGGAGGATGATGCTTTCCTGAATTGGTAGCTTCGATTGCTAGTTTCAAGCCTTTATTTATTTTAATGTATGATGTTTATTTTAAATTATGGTCTCATTTGCAGTGAATTATAAAGCAGTGTATGATTTCAGGCATGGCTGGTCAGTTCCGAGTGTACAACTGTGTGGTCTCCTCTTGTTCTTGTTAGATTTACCTCCTTGCTCAAAAAAGATGGACGAAGCCAAAATGCCAGAATACAGGAATCCAGTGGGAGATATACATACATATACAGTCTCATAATTTTTCATCATATAGTGAAAGTTTTCTGCTGAAAGACTTCCAAATATATATTTCAGATCACAGCACTGCAGGTTGTGCACTGTTTGACAGACAGGCAAATACACTCAGTCTCTCTGTGAGCCTATAAGAAAAAGTCTTTTGGATTAGCGGCATACTATTTTATCATACATGTTACTAGAGTGCAAGTTTGCTCCAAACAAAGATTTTGATCTGATAAATGTGCCAGCATCTGTGTTAGTTTGTGAAAGAAGAACAAATGAGTCCAGGAGCTGTAGAGTTGTTTCTCTCTATAGATGTAAAATTTGTAAAATATAATTTGGACCTAGTGTTCTGTCATCAAGAATAATTGACATATATCTATATCTTTTTCCCCTAAATACCGTATATACAATTAATTCCTCCTGTTTTAGGTATTAAATACTTAATATCTAAAGTTGGAGCACAAGAGTACAGCATTTATCTACAGCATGATGTCTTAACAGGAAGTAAATGTCATTCCTCAGAATTCACAGTCATTGGATCACTGAATGCTCCAGAAAAGCCCTTTAAAAGCATGTTAGTTTTCTCTGTCAGTACTGAAACAGTCACATACTGACATATCACAGTCTCTGAAGTCTGAAGGCAAACAAAAAAACCAACACAAAAACTCGCAATCCCGTGTTAACCCTGTGTGACGTCTATACTAATGAACACAAATATGAGTCAACCAGAATCTGTAGGTGAAATTATTTGAGCTTTTATGCATTTTTATGTATCTGTTTCCTTCTTCTTTCAGGTGCTCCCTTTAGGAGTCACCACAACATCTCATCTGCCTCTATCTCACCCTATCCCAGCATCCTCTTCTGTCACGCCAACCATCAGCATGTCCTCCTTCACTACATCCAGGAGTTATCTCTGTGGGCTTTCTCTTTTCTCCCGCCTGGCAGTTTCATCTTCAGCATCAGTATACCCCTGATCCCACCCTGCTTTATACAAGGTGTCATCAGTTTAACCAGTCTCCCATTCAAAATCATCTCCGACCCTAATTTTGCAAATAGCACTTGGTGATGACCAAGAAGCTGCTCAAAGGCAGAATTGCTCAGTTTATTAATCATGAGTTCATTAATTCAGCGTGGACTTCAACTGTAAAGTCTTCAGGGGTCTGAGGGAGACCAGTCAGAGGAAACGATGCGATCTGTGGTGTGGTCCTATGTGCCATGATGGGTCCGCTCAGAGTGCATTGAAATCTCCACAACAACGCAATCACTCGGCCATATTGCCTCACTGGGATTTTTACAACCAAAATTAAAATGAAATCTTGAGATCAATGTTTTCACATAATGGAGAAGATCCAACATACACTGCATAGGAACAAAAACAAGGGGACAGAACAAGACTTCTGAAAAAAATAATAATAAAAGCCAGGATGAAATCAGTCCATCTGTGCACAAGGAGATGCTCTGAATATGAGCTCAAGTTAAAACTGGGTAGACTTTGTATGCTGAACGTTCTGATTACAGCCTGTAAAAGGGTGTCCTTCACTTGTGATTGTCAGTACAACAGAACAATCCTCAGTCCAATGGAGAAATCTCAACTCTTTGTGAAACATGTTTTTGGCAAAAATTATTATTTTTTTCAACACATGGCATTAATCTGTATGTAATCGCTGCGTAAAAACTTTGCCCTGCACTTGGTCTCAACACCCCATCACTCTTTCAAAGGAAGAAACCGTGTCTGTGCAGTTATGAGCTATTACCTGAAGTTAAACCGAGTGTGAAGAGTGGAAAACAGCTTGCATACCAATAAATACTTATAATATTTCCTCAGTTGTTGGGTTTAACAGACAGCTGGGGACTATTTTCGGTGACATCTACATTTGGTGCTTCAGTGGTTACTTGTGACAGTGTGACGGTGTGTGTGGGGCTAGGCCTAAGTAAGCTACAATGTTGCATTCATGCTAATGAAAGAACAAGTCACCGAGGTTAACAGTGAGATATTTAACTATTTTAGGAGCAACAGTGGAGCTCTGTGGGACAGAGAGCGAGCAGGCTTTGACACACGCATACGAAATACTTGCTGGTTCTGGTCTAACATTGGGTTTAGTATCCACACAACTAGACTTACTTCTCTTACTTCTTCTGTTGGCACCGGTGTGGTGCATTTAAACAAAGGAAATCTGTGTTGAAGTTACTGAAAAAAAACTGTTAAAAATGTTTATCTATGTTATTTCTTGTTTATGCTTTAATGGCAGATATGTTGAGTAGCTACTAGCCTAGCATTTCAGCAAATAAAAGGAGCAGTTTTTAAAAATTAGTCCCTTTGTGTGTTTCAGGTATGCATTCACCTTTTTGCTTTAGAGTTGCAGACTTCCATCATCGCTGCCCTGTGTTGTCTAAAATCAATTATCAGTATAACACTGACAGCACAGTGCTGAAATAACTGAATGTGTATCGAGTCGTTTAAATCAGCGTCGCTGCTTTCCTACACGTCGGTGCTGACGCTGTGGGTGACTACTTCCTTCATGGTGACCTGGCGGATGAGGTTCAGCTTCTGGTAGAAGCTGGCCAAGTCCATGGGCAACTCCATGTCCTGCTGCTGCACAGTCCTGTAGCTGATCCTGCGACCGCCATTGCACAGCCTCTCTGGATGCTGCAAGTAGAAGGGCAGTGAGCAGCGGGCACAGGAAGGGCAGAAAGCGTGCGAGCGATAGCACCTGCGTGGCGGCGGAGGCGAGTAGCTGATAGGGCCATTGGCTTCAGTGAGGAAAGTGGGAGGGTACGTCTCGGGCTCATCACTGTATTGCTCTGGCGTCGGAGGCGTAGGAGGAGCCGAAAGAGCCAGGGGGCGAGACGGCGACATGGTGGCGAGCTCAGGTTCCTCCTCTTCCCCCTTCTCAGACTCCTCCCTCTTACAGCAGTAATACTGGGGGAGGTGAGAGCCAAACGAAAGTATCAGAAAAAGTCCCATTCAGTTTTAAGGGTCTTACAGTTGTGGTTTATTTCAACATGAGTTATCTCTTATTAGTTTGTATGCTATGTCTCGGCAGGTTGTGTGGCACTATTTGGATTTTTGAAAAGCAAGATTATTACACAAATCCAGAGAAATGTTCCACTTGGACTACTTTGATAATTAGGATAACTGTCTAGGGCAGCAAATTACTCCCAGCTTTTTTGCACTGCACACATAAATTTTGTTTACATGTGCAAACATCTGTCAGGTTTCTTGTTTTCGTGAATACAATGCTGAGCTGCATTTTGCATTTTGTTAAACTTTAGATGCTTAATAAACAGTGAGACAATCATACCTGCAACCTACATAAACACAGCACAGCGACGATCGTCAGTAAGATGACTGTAGCCAAAATTCCTCCTGCGATGACCACTGTCCCGGCTGACATTCGAAATCCTCTCCATCAACAACCTGCAATCAAAGCAGTGACTCAAGGATTATTTTTTTGTTTAGCGTAGTTTAAAGGACTTCACACATGACTGAGAAACCAATGATTATTCATACATCCATCTAATTTCAACAGCTTCTTTGGGCTTGGGTTGCGAACCCACATCAGCGATCCAACCTGGTTAAATGGTCAAACACGGAAGCAACGTACACAAAATTTTGAAAGAAGAACAAATTTTTATAAAGCAATACTGTATGATTGCTTTAAAGGAAATTCAAACAAAATCCAGACTGAAAGTAGGCCTTAAGTTTAAAATTATTTTAAACATTTCTAAGAAGAGAAGGAAAAAGAGGGGAAGGAAGAGGAGAAGGAAACCATAGAGAGAATATTTGGCTGGGGACTTACCCACGTAAGGACAATGAGTCAGCATAAGAGCAACGAGTCTGCAATTAGTCCATTTAAAAATAAGTGGATTTTTTCAGTTCTCTGTGAACAAGAATGTTTGTTATGCTCGAGTAACCGAAACCCTCATTAAAATAACTCATTTAAAAACTTATTACGAGCAGTTCTCCTTTGGCTTTGCCCAAAAGCTCTTTTTTGAGAAAGAAAGGGTTTCTATGCAGGAAGCACTTATTAGAGAAGAGATGGGGATGGAAATGGAGCAAGAGAAGGAAAAAAGATGGGGGCACAGGTCAGCCAGTAGGTGCAAAAGAACAGATGGAAAGAAGATAATGAGAGGAGTAGAAAGAAGCAGAGTGAAGGATACACAGAGATGAAGAAGGTCAGAGAAAAAGAAGGTAATGAGGAAAATCATGTTATGGGGGAGAGAGCATATTGACAAGGAAGGAAAATTAAAAGAGATGATGATAATATATATAAGGAGAAAAGGGATGCAGATGGTGGGTGGGGAGGCTGTAGGAAAGATAATGATGTTGCTGTTACAATTTTACAACTATACTTTATGGCTCTGCTGTGAAGCTCTAAAATGTTTGAACTCTTGCCAGCAGCCATTACAGAAAATACTGCTTATTGATTCTTATATTTCATTTTTGTCAGTAATCTAATTGGTCAGAAAATGTAGTCTCAGTAAGCCAAGTGCAAAGCTGGCCAACAATTGAGAGGTCCAAAGAAGAAAATGCATTTCCGACTTTAAGGAGAGCTCAGTTTAACGTAGCATAGCATAATCAAGCATCCTTGATACATTTTAATTTCTGGATTTTTCAGCACTCATTCCACTGAAACAGCTATTCTCTGAGTTTTAAATGACATTGTGAAATCATGTAAGAAATATTGTCAAGTTGAACGGACATTTTTATTCATACCTTTCATCATATCTGGATTATTAAAGTACAATAACCAGGAAGTGTACAAATGTATAGTTTCTAATAGAAAATGTATAATGTCTGTGTGTTCAGATCAAATTTGGTCAACTGGGCTTCACAGACACTCTGTGAAGGCTGAAAAAATTGAAACAAGCTTCAGTTGTTAGTATTTTTACAGGCTAACTGTCCATTAAACATGTGGCGTCTATTACATGAAGGCATTCAGTTGAATGCACTTAAAACCACCTGACAATTAAACAATAAGGCAGTCATTAGAGCACAAACATACACTAAACTGTTTCAGATTAGAAAATGGAAACATTTTATATCTACTTTGTCTTCTTCAAACTACATAGGAGAAAAACAGAAACATTATATCAATAAGTTGTATCATTTACTTTTCATTCAAACTTAATTAATCAATATGGTCCCGAAGCAGAATTACGTGTATACAATGTTCCTCAACCATTTAATGTGTCAACAGAAGGAAATCTGACAACGTCTTCTTGCAGGCAACTGAATGACTGCAGTCAGTCACTTCAATGCTGGATTATGAGTTACGTTTTCTTGATGATTTACAAAATAAATCAGGAATGCTGACAGAGACTAAAATACAAGCAGGTAGATGCAGAGAGTCACATGAAAGAAGACGTGACTAACATGAAGCTAGAATCTTCCTTCTATGTCTTTTGCTTCCTGTGAGGGCTGTTGTGTTGTATTATGGGGCTGCAACACAACACAAATTCTCTGAAACGGCCAAGAGCTTCATCAGGGAGAAAACCCCCTCATTGGTAGATCCTGAATATCAGTCTTTAGTCTTCCTCCATCACTCAGCAGTTGTTTTAGTTTTTGTCCATATTTGGCCGACAGGGGGGAGTGATAAGTTATCTGTTAATGCTAACAAGCTTTGTTACATAGCTGCAGCCATAAGCTGTGCAGATGCGACTCACAATGCTGTGGATTGTTTATGACTCGGAAGGCAGGCGGTTCGATTCCCTGACTCCTCCAGTTCATGAGCCAAGTTCTGTCTGATACGTCTGTTGGTGTGGGAATGTCAAAGTGTTTATGAATCGATAAAAGTGTGGTATGATTGGGTGAATGAGTGTATAGTAGCAAGTACATTGAGTACTGAATAAAGTAGACATTATACTAATCTAGTACTAGTATGTAACAGATTAAAAAAGTGCTTGACTTTGAACCACTAAAACTGGTGAACATGCTGTTTGTACCTCACAAAAAGCCATATATTTGTCAGACACTTGCATTATAAATGCAATTATTTTAAGTTCAGTCACTTTAAATAGCAAATAAAAAGCCTAGCATACAACTTGCCTCTATAGCAACCTGTGTGGACTTCCACTTCCACTATCAGTCAAGACAGCTAGCTAGTCAAGACCCTAACTTTAGGACGCACTAGTATCCAAATTGAGCATACAGTTGTTATGAATAGGATAATTATCCATAAACTCCAAATGTGTTTTTTGTACGAGGCTGAAAACATTTTTCGGCTTTGAAGTTCATAATTTTTATTGGGAGTCTACAGGGATTGTGTCATATTTGCAGCCAACCTGATTCAGGTTTTTGAAGAACCCCAGGTTTTGGCTTCACCACCAGAGAGTGGAGATAGTGCAGCTAGAAGCTACCAGATGCCATAAATGTTCTGTGGAGCTGTAAGATTAGATGATACTGCACAAACAGGAGAAACATACAAATACAACTACAGTAGCCAAAAAGTACTTTCTTGAATTAAAAATAAATGAAGGGAAGGTTAAGTGCAAATTTTGCTTCAGAAAACTAGGATGTGACAAGTCTACTTTATGGATGCACAGTCTTTTGAGAGCACACTTTTTTATTTTAAGGAGGTAAAAGTTGAGCAGTTTCAAGTAAATAATAATATTATTATATACTGAATATATAATAATATAATATAATATTATGTATGAGCTACTTACATGCAACTTTCTTCTGATAATCTCCGGTCACAGCTACTTGCTAAACCAAAACTAAGAACTCTGTGGATCATAATTTATAGCAGCCAAAGACTAAAGCATGAATTAAATTCTCCAAGTCTTCTGATAAGTCTTTGTGGGACGCTGAAAGAAGTCTAAACTCTCTGTAACTGCACATGACAGAAAAGCACTACGGCAGGTCTACTTCACCACATTTTCATGCTACATGCATTTTGTCATCATAATCCATCTGAACTCTCAGCATCATTTCCATATGATCTGTAATAAGGCCCCAGGCTGAAGATAACAGTATGTCGGCGTGCTGTGATAAGATCAAAGTCGGACACGTTTGAACTTGAAGCCACTCAGAAATTTTATACAACACACTCTGGGCTGATGAGCTCCCTCTCATCAGCACGCTGAGGATCAACTCATCACTGGCGCTGGGTTTCCATAGTGACAGTACCCTGTCACCCTAGAAGGCTGGAGAGTCATTTACACCCACACAGCCAGTCAGCATTATACACAAATGACCAAACAAAACACACACTGGCACACACACTCAAAGGTCAACAGCCATCAGTCCACCCTTCAGTGCTTACTGAGCGCTTCGCTCCAACTAAGCACAACGTATTTTCTTCATTTGACTTAAAAATGTAAGTATTTCAACCTTTTTTTGTGTACATGTTCTAGAAAAGCACAACAACATCCTAAACAAGGAAAAAAAACAAAAACAAAAAAACCAACCCTTTTTCCTGAACTCAAAATAAGTTCTTAATTTTAGAAAATTCTTTATACGAGTTTATTTGTAATGGATGTTGTTTTATTACCAAACTCGTGTTATTGCATTTCTATTCTTTGGTGATGGAGGCACACATTGTGAAGCAAGTAAAGGTTAAACAGAAAGTTTCATTCTTATGTCAATAATTCTTTTAAACAGCTTATTTAGATGTTTCTTACTCTCGACAAAATCAATAAAAAAACAAAAAGCAAAAAGTTAAATTTATGATAATAACTATTATTGGCAGTTTATCCAAAATCTGTGGATTTTTTTTGACAAAGCCATAATTTCTTGAGTGGCTTGTGTCAGAGAGGGCAGGAAGGTGGAAAAATGCACCAATGCATTGCTAGTTATGCTATAAAGAGACCGTTCTATTAAACCTGGTCTTTCAGTTAGTTTCCACTCAAATTCTATCAAATGCACAATTTATATTAGTTGACTCTGAGCCATGACTAAAATTATGAAAATATAGCCAGTTCTTAATTATTTAACCATTTTATTAGACTACTTTTGGATGATTAAAATGTTTTTTTAAACAATCTAGGAAATGTTTAGGGCTTTTTTGTGGCTAAATTTATGATTTCAACTGTTCAGAGGCAAAGTGCATAAATCTGATTTCTCATCTTTTCATACAAAATAACTGAGCAGGATTATGAATCAGACATGTTTTTATTTTATTTTATTTTTTTATAAAAACACTAATACTTCTAATGACTGACTTTCAGTTTGTGGAATGTGGAGATAATCCTGTAAATACAGTGAAGTTAATGATCCAATTGTTACCCAGCACTATAATAATAATTGTGGCAGGGTCTACCTTACGATATAAAGCGCCTTCAAGGGACTGTTGTTGTGATTTGGTGCTATATAAATAATACTGAATTGAACTGAATTGAGTCATTTTGCCTACGGACTGCGGTCCAACACAGATCAGGTTCTTTTCATTAAACAACTTTCATTCCGTCCGTTCACCATTTGAGCTGCGTTTGCAGATCCTTATGTCCTAAATAAAAATACAAAGTTATCCACAGATTTGGAGTAAAAAAAAACAAATTTGAACATTAATCTACAATTTATTTAAAATGACTTCCCATAGTGGGAAGGTTTTTTTGGAGACCTGGAAGAAAACGGACGGCTAGATGGTATTTGATTTATTAACGCGCGTGACAGGGGATGTGTGCATAAAGTAATCTTACCCATCACATTAATATTTGGATGGTCTCATGGCGTCAAGCACCGCACCTCCGCTTCAGGGTGTCCCGTTTTGTGGCCAGAGGTGACGGGAAGGGAAAGTCGCGTTTAAGTTGGATGTTACTCAATCTGTAACTCTGTGAGTTTACCTTTATTTACATCCACGCGCTGGTGTGAGCCATGAGAACCAGGAGGAGAGATTTGTGTGTCAGGGAGAGAAAGACAAATCTTCAAATGTCTTCTGTAATTTCACAGCCTGTGTTTCACTCCACAGCTGGAGAGGTTTGAGACGCACATGCGTAAAAACGCAAATCTGAAAAAGAATACAGCTCCTTTTCATCGAGGAGCTGTCTTCTCACACTTTCTTCTTTTACCTTTTCATCACTGGCAGTGTTGCAAGTTGGAGGCACAAAAGCGCTCATGAACTCAAAAATCCCAAATCTGATTGGAAATACTCCCAGTGCGAGTTTCAGGTCCCCAGATTTTCTCTTGGCTTTGGTCCCAACAAAATTTTTTAAAAAGCGGTTTGTCCCAAGGACGAGAGAGGAGGAGAAAGGGTCGGGTCCGCTTCTCAGTAACTGAAGGTGTATGGTGTGCACACTGGGTCCGGTCTCATCCTGTCTGTGTAGCGCCACACATTTCCGATGCTGACCCGAGAGGACGCGACGTGCGTCACAGCAGCGCGAAGCAGAAATAGGTAAAATCCAGGTAGATTCAGGGAGGAAAAAGGAAAGCATTGTAATAATCACCGTTTACTCTTCTTAGAATACTTTGAATTCTTCTTCGTACTATGAAAATTATATATGATATTGAGAGGCTTTTTTCAGTTTTAAAGTCAGCAGCTTCAAAGTCACCAGTTAGTTTCGGTCAAAACAAGTGAACAGATCTGAGCTGTTGTAGCTTAAATTATGTTATTATTGTAGATTGACCATCGCCTCTATTTTGCCACCCACTCGTCTGTGGATTTTTTGGGACTTTTCTGGACTTGCTTTTCTGAAAACGGAAGCCATTTTTAAAAAGGGTGGAAAGCTAATTAGCAAACGCATGCTTTTCTAGCAAGCTGCGTCCATAAACAGACTGAAGCTGAGATCTAACAGTCTAACAGATGTTTAACTTAAAGTAGTCATGGCCATACTAAAGCTTAACTTTACTTCTTAATGCATTTTTTTTAATTAAATGTAGAAAAAAAGTGTACAGTTATTAAGAGGGGATAACTATGAGACAACTAAAAAGTAGCACCTCCAAAAAAGAAACAGTGTCAGTGTTGTTTCTTATGACAACAAAGAGTACCGATTTTGATCGAAATATCAACCATTGTCTGACCACATACCTGCTGTCACATAAAAACTTTAACAGCTAAACTTTAAATAATTTTTGTCTGCATCAAATCTAGTTCCCTTGGTTTGCTCTTTATATTCACTCTTCAAGGGACAAAACACTAATATTAGAGCCTAACATTTTTAAGGAGGTACAATTTCACAAAAACTGAAAGATTTTTAGTTTATATTGCAGAAAAAGTTTGTTTTCTCATCTGAAAGGGATTTTTTTTTATTCCTGTATTATCCATAAAACATTCACCCAGTTTTTGTTTTCACAGAAAATGTAATTATAGACTTTGACTTACTGTAAAGAGAAAAATTAAAACTTGTTTACTGAAGAGTTTTCTCATTTTTATTTTCAAAATACCCCCACAAGATTAAAATATCTATAGTATAGATACATAAACAATTCTAATTTTTTTTCCTAAATTTGTAGATAAAGACATTTCAAAAAGATATTGATTTGGTCAGCAAGGAAGCAATGAAGCTCAGATTTGGAATATGTCTACATCTTTGTTTCAAACAGATATGTTTTTGTAGCTCATGCATTACTCTTTGTCCACAGTCTACAACAGTCTCTTTTTTTCCCATCCACTGCTAAACTTGGAGCAACACCAAGAAGAGATGAGTTTAAGGGCTTTATAGAAAGAAAAGATTTTATTGTGTGAATTATTTAGAGGATAAAGCAGGCTGAGATTCCACTGTATTGTACAGACACGAGCGTGTAATATTAATGGAGTTGAGATGTTAGAGGTTATTTTTCCTCTTTTCTCCTGCTCCTGCGGTCTTGCAGTGCTTCTTTCTTTCAGCATGCAGCTGCTCCCTGAGGAAGCCTCTGCTCGGAGCAGCGAAAAGTGAAGATTTTCGGGTCAAAGCTGGAACAGTGACATCAAAGTGACAAACTGTGTCTTTTATTAGGCTGTTTTAGGCCAGAGAACAGATAGAATAGAATAGAATAGAATTCAACTTTATTGTCATTGCACATGTCACAGACAGAGCAACGAAATGCAGTTTGCATCCATCCAGAAGTGCTTTAGCCATGATATAGATATATTACAATATATATTAGCAATAATATAGATATGTAAGTATATTACAGAATGGGTCTATTATGCATGTTATAATGTACACACGTATGAAGTATGTTATGAATATTCTATAACTATAAGTATGTACAGGCTGTAGTGAGTACAAGCTATGTACGGATATAAATATGAAAAACTATACGGAATATGAAATAAGAAACTATATAGAATATGAGATATACAGTTATACAGAAATGTGAACTATACAAGTTATAAACAGTTGTAGGATTAAAAAATTATCGTATGTACAGAATGATTATTACACAGAACTATACAGTTGTGCAGTTAAGATAAGTGAGCTGTGAGCCGTGGGATAATTTCTACAGAGGCTATATAAAGTGCTAGTGGTGGTTCAGTCCATGTTAT
>VUQR01025204.1:12232-25255 GCA_015108515.1 Hemichromis elongatus | reverse complement strand
TGGATAAAATTAAAAAAAAAAAAAAAAAAAAAAAAAAGCCATTAGACAGCATGGATGAACAGGCCTCGCTGTAGTCAGCATGGCTTTTCTGTTTCACAGCAAATGGGTCCAAACCAAAACAGGACCTTAGTACCGATGTGGGTGAAAGAGATTCTTACGAGTTTTACTTCCTGTTTAAATAAAAGTTAATAACCCTGTCAAAAAACAAAAGCCTTTATTTTAATTAAAATTTTCTCCTTTTTACATATCAGGTCACTGATTTTGCAACAAGTCATCCAAGACTAGTGAAAATAGGTCTTTTCTACACCCATTGCTTTAAGCAATAATAATTGTTCATAGGTTTATTCATCCTTACAGCAGCACAGAGGAACAAAGAAGAAGTGGTGAAATAAACAAAGCTAGCACATCCTGTTGTACAGTTCAAACATAGCATATGTGTACAGAGGTTGCTGAGGAAGTGATGGATGGGAAATGTCTTCAGTGTGTCCGTGCCAGAGGTTGAGGGTTATTTCAAAACTCAAACTGCATCTCTGAGAGACAGACTTTTGCAATCTGATTGTTAGGAATCAAAATACTGTATTTTGTAATAATTGTTTTAGAATGTTTATTATTCTTAGCATCAAACAACACAAGGCTGAAGCAAAGAAACAAACATGAAACAAAAGTCTTTGTATTATTAAAACAAGGACTAAATCAAAGTGCCCCTCATAAGCTCTAATGTGTCTTACACGGTATCAAAGGTAGAATATTTCTCAGCTCTGACATTTGCAGAGAATTTTATGGCTTCCATAAAATCTCAGTAATAAGGAATGAGACAAATTCAATTTGTACTTGGGGGTTTAATTTTTTGCAAGCAGCAAGCAGTCTGATATTATGTCCGGTATATAACGAAGTATCCTAACAGAGCTCTTTGCTCACTTTTCTTGCCTAGAGTTTCCAAAAGTAGAATGGGAGGCACAGCCTTCAATTATCAGGCCCTCTCCTGTGGAACCAGCTTGAGTTTGGATTCAGGAAGTCTTATAGATTTAAAACTAGACTGAAAACGTTATGTTTTGATGAAGCTTATAGTTAGGGCTGGATTGGGCGACAGTGAATGATCCTTTATTTTAAACTGGTGCTGGGCTTCTTTTGATGCGCTGATGGTTTCTTCTTCATTTACTTCTTTTCAATCTCTGTGAATTCATACATAAAAACTGAATTTAATCACTAATAATGACCAAACTCTACTTTTCAGCTGTTATTTGGATTTAGTCTTTCCCCTTGCCTCCAACCAGTTGTGGCAGATTCCTGCCAGTTTCCATAGGGATTATTAAAGTATTCTGATTCTGATGGTTCTGTTGTTCTTCCCACTGTTACTGTTTGCTCGGGCGGGGCATCTGATTATTGGGTTTTCTCTCTAACGTTTAAGTTACTTTACCTTACAGTATAAATTGCCTTGTGGGTGGATTTGGAGCTATACAACAAAATAAAATTGAATGGAGAAAACCTTAGGATTAATTTAAACAGAAACTTTTCTTAATTTGTTAGTAATGACAGGAGAACTTTTTCTAAGGCACGTTCGCAACTACATAATATAAACGGGATTATTCAGTATAATGCATACATACAATAAACACATAGAGAACTTTAAAATCTAAGTTCTTCATGATTCAAGTAGCTGAATTTTAACTACTTATATATTGTTATTAGCTAATTATTTAAGTTAGGCAAGCTAGTTATTATTACAGTCAATATTAAACGCTTTAAACTGTGTACCTTGAATTTTTATTTCCTAAAAAAACAACAAGTAAATGTCGGGTATTTTGCACAAATACTTTTTAATTTACTTGCTATTATATCCTTAAGTTTTACACTGTAATGAAACTTCGTGTGGGCTGGGGCGTTTTGTGAACAAACAAAAACAAATTTAAAAAGAGTACTTTTTTGGTGTTTTCGGGAAATGTAGTTTTCAAAATGTACAACTAAACGTATGAGAATATGTCTAAAAACTACAATTACCTGCAAGAGCGTGTCTTCTTGCGCATGCGCATTACCGAACAAATGCACACTCATAAAAGGTAGGCTTGTTCGGACCGTTGTAGTCGGTGCTCACGGCTAATGTGGTTAAATCTGTAATCATCTGATTGAATGCGGCATTTTCGCTACGTTATTTTATCCTGGTCACGGTAAAATATATTCGTTAACGTGAACGTTGTGAGATTTATCAGTGGAAGACAACGGGAGACGAAAAAAGTCCTATTTGTCTGCAGCCCGGAAAGGCTTCTACCGATCGACTTAGCTAACACTAGCTAGCATAAGCGGCACATACCCGGGCCCAGGCTGGCGGCTTTCTCGGATAACAAGGAATTTTGAAGTTTTCTGGCTTTAAATATTTAGCACCATTAAACGCGATGGCTTGTGGAGCGACTCTGAAAAGGAGTTTGGACTTTGATCCGTTAATGAGCCCTGCTTCCCCTAAAAGAAGGAGGTGCGCCCCAGTTATGTCTCCGGTGTCTTCACCGCAGAAATATCTGCGCATGGAGCCATCGCCTTTCGGGGAAGTGTCGTCCAGACTCACCACGGGTAAGAAATGACGTCTACGTTGGATTTCACGGCTGTCTAGTTTTATATATTTATACCACACCATATTAACACGTATTTCCAGAATGGTTTACATGATATAACGCTCGAACCCGATTGTGTAAAGCAATAGACAACCATTCTTATATTTAGCGCAGCATCTGGTGGTTGTTTTGTTATAAATTCAGCTTCCATTTAACTTTTATGGCTTTATGAAGAGAGATTTGCTTAGTATAAATGTGGGGGTGTGCTGGTAAAAGAATAACCTCTTACAGTTTAGCTGATTAATTGTTGATTTTATGTATTTGTTTACAGTCGGAATATACATGAAAATAACGCCAAGGGCATGCTTAATGATCATGTCTGAATACTGCAGCAAATCTGTCTCCATACAATCACAGCACCTCTATCTAAAGATCTCACTTAATGCTACGTCTGTCTGTTTCAGAGCAAATTCTACACAACATTAAACAGGAGTACAAGAGGTTTCAGAAGCGGCGACACCTGGACAGCGTTTTCCAGCAAGCTGAAGGCTGTCCTCTGGACCTGCAGAACATTCCCAGTGGATCTGCCTTACCAGGTAGCTATACCTGGTTTGTTTTTGAATAAGCTAATTGGCTTGTTTTGCTCTACTTCCTGTTTGAGGTCAGGGTTTATAGGGTAATGTAAACTTCAGTCAGTTGCATGGAGTGTGGATGAGCTTATTGTGAGGGATTGTTTTGGGTTACAAGCCTGATTTCTCTTATTTTTCACACTAAATGATCACGTTTCTTTTACTGCTTTGTTGTTTATAACATTGCTTGCTTGTTAGGAAATCCCGCTGCCTGAGGCATCTCCACAAAAAAAGACTCAGGGAGGACAGATGACATTCCTTCCTTATCCTTTCACTTTCTTTTGATTGTGAGGGTTTATTCTCTCAGATAGGAGGGAGTGTACGACAGGCATTGGAGTCTGCAGATGGTAGAGGCCCTCAGTTGACTTAAAGCAGAGAAGCATATTTGCTGTACTAATACTTAAGACAACAGTAGTGTTAAGTCTAAAAATAAGTGTCAGTGGCACATATGCATGACACTACTTCCATGCATCAGGGTATTCTGTCATCAGACAGCTCTCTATTTGAACTTTTCAGCCTCACTAAAACATTTAACAAGACATGCCAGAATGGTGGTTAATGTGTTTTACTGGTAACTTAAATGGCCTTTTGTTCAGCACATAACACTAACAGAAATATGCATCTTGGTTAAAGGTTGGGATGTGAAAAAAACGCTTCTGGCTGAAGACAGCAATCACGATTTGCGTATCGCAGATAATATTTCTTTTATATCCTCAAAATAAGTGACAGCACCAAAAACAGTGTTTAAATAGGACTGTTTGGGCCGGGGGGAGGAATAAAGTGAAAATCAGAAATATTTTAGAAAGAGATTGAAACCCAACAGCAAAGCAGATTCACTTGTTTTGTTTTTTAAAACAAGATTTGGGACAGATGAGTTGTTTTTTTTTAACTGTATAATTACAGTAGCTCAAGGTAACTTACTTGACATGACAGCAGGCTTGTTTTGACTGTATTTTAGTTTTTCCATCAGTTTTAAGTCGCTTTGTTACAATCCTCTTTTCTATTAGCGAGTTTTGGTTCCTTGTTATTACTGGACACATTCAAAGCAACCTCATAGAAAAACATGTGGGAATAAATATTCAAATAAAACTATTGTGTTGCTCTGATGGTGTTTAACAAAGAGAACCTGTAGCCTGCTCATCTCCCACTTTCCAGAGTGTGGAGTGTATATATATATATATGTGTGTGTGTGTGTGTGTGTGTGTGTGTATATATATATTCATTCTACTGGTGCTGCTTTTAAACTGTTGTCATTAGCTGGTCTTATAGCCCACTGTGAGATGGGCTACTTCCAAATTTGCAGTAATGGTTCATAGTGGACACAGTGACACCGACACCCCTTCCTTTCACTCAGCACAATTTGGGTTTCAAGTAATAGGAAATAATTTTGGTCCGAATCTTCAGTGGGGAGGTGTCACCAATGGCAACCAGGAAAAACAAGCTTTGAAAAGGGAATTATTTTGATCCCCCCAAGCACTTTTGTTTTCATGAAGATAATCAAGTTTGTTTGATTTTCCTTTGCCTAAACAAAGTCAGTTTTTATGTTAATTAATATAATATTGTATTATAAATCTGTCATCTGTCTGACTTGACTCAAAGTGTGGCCTCTGGTGTCAGCAGCAAAATGTCAAAAAATCCTCTGCGAAGCCTGTTGGCTTCCAAATGTGTAAATATATAAAAAGTGGAAAAAATATGAATATAAATTCATTTTGTGTGGCACTAATCAATAGGTTAGAGGTCGTGACTGTTTCACTAACCGCGGAGCAACTGCGTTGCATTAATTATGAACGTGTTGGCAATCTGTCGCCGTCTGTGACGCAGCCTCTCAGCCGAGCATCTATTCACACAGTGAGGGCACGATTGATGCAGCACATTGTTGCCACCATGCTCACATTGTTTTGGAGTGGTTTTAAAATGTACAGGCACAACACAGTGCAGCTTGTTAATCCGAGCTCTGTTGTTAGAAACAAAAATTTGAAAAATAAAGTCATCTAGACTAGAGCATTGTGGGCCATTTGGCTGATAGCAGAAATACCTGATTTGTGGTGCAAATTAAGGCAAGTGCTTCTTTTGCTTTGTTTGAAGCAGCGCTTTGATTTGTTAGCATGAAGCTGGCAAATTTTTATTTCTTTGTTGCTGCAGGCTGACTCTTTGGGCTGTGTTTTGCCTGTAGTAGGTTTTTAAACTAATAAATTAAAAGTGAAATACTGACTCTCATCAGGTACATCCTCGGGTGCTTCATCTCCTGCCAGGAAAGAACAGCCTTTATTTTCTCTTAGACAAGTTGGGATGATCTGCGAAAGACTACTGAAGGAGAGAGAGGACAAAATCCGTGAAGAGTATGACGAGATACTGACAACAAAGCTTGCAGGTATGGATTTAAAAAACAAAAAAAATATATATATATATAAAAATAATGTTCTGTTCACTTGTGGTAATCCAGAGTTTAAAAATATTTTTTGATTTATTTCACCAGAGCAATATGACGCCTTTGTCAAGTTCACCCATGACCAGCTGATGCGAAGGTTTGGAGAGCAGCCTGCAAGCTGTGAGTGTATATTTTTGCTGGTAAACCTTTCTATCCCAATAGTGATAAATACAGTATTTGCTTCTTGGGGTTAAAGTGCATATTAAGTAGTTGACATTAAAATATAAATGACAGGGAACTTGTTTTTCTTGGCAGAGCTCTTGCCAGAGTCTGGATTCAAATCTTTAATTTCTGAAATCCTCTGTGTACATTTATGCTTTATCAGCAGTTACACAGCTTCTCTGTGCATATTTACATTTTCACAGCAGTCCGAAGCTGTCAGAGCGGAATGGAAGTACAATGATGTGAGGCTGAACTGTCTAAAATGACAAAGTATTTCCTGCAGTAGAATGTGGGAGTGCAGCCTTTTCAGTGTGCCCGGGCATATCAGCTTATGCTGATAAAAGCCACAGAGTCAGGCCACCATGAATGAAATTCAAATCGTAGGCAGTGTTTTAGCTTGTCAGGGCTATTTGTGACACTGGGAAGGAAGAACTGGCCTTTAAGAGGAAGCGACCTCTTGTAGATACGCTGCATGTTAGCGCTTGCTCATTTTTACAGAATGTGATTATTTCTGACACATACTGACTCATTTTCTATATCAAAGTGCTGTAGAAGTGCAGTGTTTGGTGGGGATGCAATTCAAACAGCCCACCGATTTAAAACGGCCAACCAGTGATGCAATAAAGAGGAACTAGACTTTGCGATATTTATTTTAACTTCATCTGCAAACATCTCTCAAAAGCTGCTTTTAAAAAACATTTCTCGTGCATAAACTGTAAATAAACGATACACTATTTAGTCCTTCGTTGTCTATCAAACCCATGTATGAGGGAAAAGCCTACAATATAATACAGGTCGATATAGGCTATTTTCAGATGTATCAGTATTTGTATTTATAGATTAATTGCTAATAAATGGTGGGGGGTAAAAGTAGTACAGACAGGGCAAACACCCTGGCTTTGCACAGTTTGCCCACAAGAGGGCACTTTGCAACTTCCATGTCCATAACGTGTGTTTGCATTGCCATTTCAATCGTGTATTGGTCAGGCTTATATTATTAGCTTAATCACTTACAAACATGCTACAATTATTTCTATTTGTGGGAAAAAAAGAAAACAAAGAAACCGGTGAAATCTGTTTTTGCATGCAGATTTTACATTTGAAGTAATATTGAAAAGTAAATGTTTAAAACAAAATTTGAAACTCTAGCTTGGTTTTCGCATGCTGAATCACATTTATGAAGTTGTCAGTGCAAACATTTGTCTATTAAGAACAGTTCCCGTCTGCCAGCTCATATGTGTAATCGTTTATTCCTCTCTTCCCTCCGTAGATGTTTCCTGAGGTCGGCGCCCAAATGGAGTACTATTTACTGCAAACTAATCCAGGGCCTCGTGGGTCTAGTTGGACTTTTCTCCTAGCTGTGCCATATCGCCTCAATGTGGACTCTCTGCCTCAGGCATCAGTTAGTGGCGCTGATGTTTGCTGTTGCCTCCAGAGTTTGGAGCGCCCCCTGCTGCCTTCATGTCTGAGGACCCGCTGTAGCTCCACCCGTGGCCTCTCCACTGCCGCGTCAATATTTATTTGGCGTTGTTCTGATGCCTTTGTGAAAGGCTGACTGCCACCACTCATTTGGCCTTTTGATTTCACTTTATTTTTGTTATATTGAGTCGTTCCACAGAGATGTTACTGTCGCAGCTTTTCTGTATTAACTTTTTTGGAAAAAGGGATGGCTGAAGGTAGCTTTCAGACTGACTTGAGGAACAGTTGTCTTGGCTTGTTTCAACGTAGTTAAAACTGTACTGGTGATTACTGCTTTTACACTTGTATACACTGTAAATTTTTATTTTTTGGCTTGATGTTTGTCCATTGTACCATAATTTCATGGTTTTATTTGCTGTAGGTATAAAGGGGCTTTGATTCAAGAAAAGCAATCAAATAAAAGTCTTTACACAAATGTTCATTTTAGATTGTGGGATTTTTTGTTTTTTCTAACCTTTTCTCCTTCCTATCACCTGGTAATGGGCTTTACCTGATTTTCACCCTCTACAGCATGCTGTTCCCTTCAGGAAACAAACCAAATTTTTTGTGATTACACTGTCCCTTCTTTTTTTTTTCCCATTTATTTATTTTTTTGTGACACAAAACACTTCAGTGTTCAGTAAAATGAGCAGCAGAGGATTTTACCTTTGACTTCGGGGTAGGCCACAACCACACTCGATTGACAAAATTCATTCAAATCAACTATTGACTGGGAGGTTGGTGGTTCGATCATTGCCTGCTCCACTCTGTATTCCAAAGTATCCTTGAGCAAGATACCGAGTTCAAGTTGCTCCGAATGTCTTCATCAGAGTGTGAGTGTTAGATAGAAAGCACTTCATTTAGAAAAGGTGGTTGTATGAATGTGGCATGTTGTTTTGTTACTGCTTTGAGTGAGAAAAGTGCTTTATAAATGGTAGTCCATTTACCATGTATGTAGTTGTTGCATTACACACTTGTATGAAAATCAACTTGATTTTTGATAAAATCAAAATTTTGGAAGAATAATAATTTATATATAAACAAGAAGCCCCAAGCCCCCCAAATGTAGAGTGAAATATCTTTTTTTTCTCAGAAAAACAAAAATTCATCCCATATTATTATTAGTGTTTTGGTATGTTTATAATTACTGAACATTCATAAATAATAAGATCTTAAAATATTTTATGTTTTTAAGTTCAGTAAATGTAGTATTTAAGGCTTGGGGCAATAAGATTGATAATGAAAACACTCTACGTCAAATGCAATTAATATAAAATAACAATATTCAGCTGAAAAGAAGCACAAAAATGTTAAGGCTTGCAGTACAGTCGCAGAAAGCCCAAAAAGTAGACACACACACAACACACCATTTGTGATGTTTTTTCTTTAATTTATCGCATCAATTTGATAATGTTTGGTCCAGTTTATATGCATCAAGTTCAGAAAAAAAGCATTAATTTTGACTTTGACATTGACGCAGAAGCCCTGATATTGATCGAATGTTATCTCCTCAGTAATTCAAAGATGAGAAGACTTGATAAATGGAGAAATGTAATTACCCAACTTCTCCTTCCAGAGATGATATTTGGGATAAATCACAAACTTAGTAATCCGCGGAATTATTTTTCCTCCATGTTTTTATCTTTTACAGCTTCAGTTAAAGGTAATTTGAAATCACGATGGATCTTGATTATCAAAAAAATTGAGAAACACTATAAATAGAACTTACTCCTTCCCTCAATCTTTCTAAGGAAGATTGAAATAGTTTTTTCTTGAGTTATTAGTTATGCAAAAAAAATGTCTAAGCTTTAAAACTGCACTCAACAATATATATATATATATTCTTTTTAATAAGCCACAGCTGTCACACACCACCAAAATAACTGAGGACTGGCTTTTATAGTAGATATTCCTAACAAAAACTGAAGAAACATTACCTGATGCCTACCATAATTTTAAAAGCAGAAATGCGGCTGTCTTGTCGGAGGTCACTGAAGTAAAAAAAAAACAAAAAACAGCGCTGTAACTGAAACTGTTCTTGATTAGAAAAACATATTTTAACTTAACAAAGGCATATATTTTAAGCAAGATGAAAACAAATAATTAATATACACTCAACAATCGACCTCATTCATTTTTTTTTAGTGTAACTCCACTCTAATTTGGCTTTTTTCCCCCCTCTCCGTGCAATAAAGTAACCGGGGGGATCCTAGAACAAAATCGAACAAACCTTTTCTTTTATTTACGCTTTTTTTGGGGAGCGAAGCCTGTGATTGGCCGAGGAGGTCGGAAGTAGTAGCATTAATACGGAAGTCCAGCAGCAATGTGTGAATGTGAAAGCACCTTGCAAAGGTTTGGTTATTTATGCATAAAGGTTAACTTAAGGTTTTGATCGTGTGTTTTCAAAACATGGCTTGCTTTTTCAGGAGAAAAATCGCGGAAAAGGTAATGCGGGTGGGAGTCTCGGAATAGACTGTGTGCTAATGCTAACATGTTTTGACCCTGTAGGGCTGTGATGGGACACTTACAATGTTTACCTGGTGTTGTGTTTTAATGTGTAGCTGGGCAGGGCGCTGCAGCAGTCAGAGGATGTTTTTATTCCAGCTCTGACAGCAGTTCCAGTCCTGAAGAAACAGTTAAGTCTGTTTGTGTTGCTCACTGCTAACCTGTATGATGCTATAAGTATGTTTTGTCCTCTCACCTGTCTGTCAGAGACTTAAAAAAGTTGTGATCCTCAGGCAGGGACCCGATTTCCGACTTTTAATTGGGACACTGAGAGCCAGTGGGATTTTAGCATCCAGTGGAGACGTTCAGGTGCAGACAGAAAACTTGGCCACTCAGGTGAGATTAAACCACCCTTACACAGTCACCATTATTCTTCACGTGTAACTGCATTGCATCTATATATTTTTAGTGGATGTGATGGTAATACCCCCGGCTTAAAGTGAGGCCCTTAAAGAAATAGTTTGCCCCAGGCACAAGCATTAAAGAAGCAGACTGGTTTACCCCGAGGCCTAACCTCTGACATGAACTGTAATTCTGTGACAGGCTGAGCTCTCTGTAGTTGTAACATTGTACTATCTATTCCTATATGTGTGTAGGGAAATCAATGGAAGCTTGTTTCCACCACTGAAAAACAGGAAAAAAAACCCATCTCTGAGTCAAATTTCCAGTATGTGGCCTAGTCCTCTAGTTTGTGTTTGTCTCTTATGCATTAGATGAAGCTTTATTTTGTGTTTTAGTAGGTAATTCACATTTTATCTTTCAGTTGAAGCAGGACAATGTGGTGGAACACATCTCAGCTGCACGTGGAATCATCAACTTTAAAGTTAATCGCAAGCTTCTCGCTCAGGTTTGAGTTTCCACTCACACAATAAGAGGTTAAACAAACAAAATTTAAAAAAAACTTCCACAGCTTCTGCTGTGATCACAGTCCCTCTCCATTTCATCTGTTTCAGAAATTGTTGGAGCAATTTGGAAATGGGGAGGATGAGAAATTCGGGTTAAATAGTGAACTTTTAAATACTCTCAAGACAGGAACGACATTAGTGGAGTATAGGTAAGTTTGTTTTTCAGTTTTATTTATATAGCACCAAATTTAAATGTGGCCTCTTTGTTAAAATAGGGGAAGGATTCTGTATGTGTCCCCCTTATTTTAACATACTTTCCCTGGCTACGCAATAAAGTACGCCTGTTCAACTGCTCATTAGTGCAAACATTTAATCAGCAAAGTAACGCAGCTTGTCACAAGGCTCAAATCATCTCAAACTGGTCTCTTGAACATCACAGTGAGTTCACTGTACTCAGATGTTGACCACAGTCACTGAACTCAATTTAATAAAGCAGATTTGGGAACAACTCTGTCATGTCATTACGTCAATATGGACCAAACTCCCTGAGGAGTTGTATCCAGCACCTTGTTCCTCTGAAGACAAAAGTGGCCAATGTAGTACTTACAAAGTTTACCTAATAAAGTGGCTATCGAGTGCATATTTATTTCCAGTTAACAGAGTTTATATGTTTGCATGTTACAGCTCTCCAAACATTGCCAAAAAATTCCATGCTGGACATTTGCGGTCCACAATAATTGGTGAGTATAACCTATAATAATAATAATAATAATAATAATAATAATAATAATAATATTAATAATAATAATAATAATAATAATAATAATAATAATAATAATAATGATATCTGAAATGCATGTGAGCTACATATTAAACAGAGTCTTACTAATTAAGTTATTACTGATTTCAAAAATGTGCACAAAAGGGTTTAATGATTATTATTTTGTCCTCTTGAACAAAAAGTTTAGTGATGAGTCGACACAGTTCAAAATTTTTATATCTTTAGTTTGAAGAAGAAAATTAAGACCAGATTTGTCATTACTAGATTTTTAAATAAATAAATATCAAACAGTTTAGCCGCAAGTTTAAACAATACAAACTCTGTCTCCATCTCCAGGTAACTTCATTGCTAACCTTAAACAGTCACTTGGAAATGATGTCATTCGAATGAATTACCTCGGAGACTGGGGGATGCAGTTTGGTGAGTCACTCAGAAAATGACTCTACACTGAGGGATTTTCTCTTGTTTGTTGGTGGAGGACGAGTAACCTGTCTTGGATTTCAGGTTTGCTGGGAGCTGGATTTGGGCAATTTGGATGTCCGGAAAAATTAAAACAGAATCCCTTACAGCATTTGTTCGAAGTGAGTTTGGATGTTCGGAGAAAGACCCGATAGATGCTCTATGGCTCTCAGATTTATATTTAAGCACTGAATGAGCCTCAGTTACACATTTAGAAGATGGGTTTTTTTTCAGTTATAGTCTAAATGTGGTTTAAAAAGGTGCTTCTATAACAGCACCAGTGTTTTTTCTTTTTCTTTGCAGGTTTATGTTCGAGTAAACAAAGAAGCAGAGAACAATGAGAATGTGAAACAGGCTGCCCGAGACTTCTTTAGACAGCTGGAGCAGCACGAGAGCCATGCTGTCTCCTTATGGCAGCAGTTCAGAGACATCACAGTGAAGGAGTATCGGCACATTTATGAGGTTAGAAAGCTGCCAGACAGCTTGGTAACAGCTTGAATCTCTAAAGATAGAAATGAGAAATAAAAATGTTTAACAGTTGACTGCCACGGAGCACGACTGAGATTGATTTAAAATCTCTCCAGCGGTTAGGGGTCCACTTCGACATTTACAGCGGGGAGTCCTTTCACCAGGATCAGGCCCAGGAGGTGGTGCAGCAGCTGCAGAGCCGGGGCCTGCTGAAAACCTCTGAGTATGTGGCGACCTTCGATTGGTAACTGGTGTGTCTAACACTAAAGAAACATGTGCTGAGAGGCCACTGATTAGTCAGAGGCACAGAGTTCAGCTTCCCTACAAACAGCATTCAAATAGATTTTAACAGATGGAGAGGTTTATTTCCCAAAAATTTTGTCCGTTTCTAAGCAAGGCTTTAAACCACAAAAAAACATATATTTAATTGTGTAGGTGTCAATGATCCTTGATGCATCAGTCACTCATTTTGGAGCCATTTGGAGATACCACTGAACATTTTATAGCTCTGTTTTTGGTCTTTTTCAGCTCCACAGGGAGCTGGCTCTTTGACTAATACATTCTCCTCTGTGCTCACCTGTGTCTGTCAGCTCTTTAGTGTTGGTTTTTAAGGCTTTACTTTCCAAAACGTACAGTGAGAGCGACAGCTGAACTAAAACGGTTAAGCTGGAAGGCAGAGATGTGGAGATGCCAATTGAGGTGGTTTGACATTTAACAAAAAAAAAAAAAAAGTAAAATCAAAGAT